>WBMZ01002131.1:0-118857 GCA_013400975.1 Atrichornis clamosus
CAGGCTCAAACCATAACAGGGGCTTTTCTGAAGGAGCACATTTCAAGCGCTTCATAGTTAACAATCTCTTTAATCCTTGGTAAGTAACACGGATGAGACACCAGATAACAAGAGGGAGAAAAAAATGCACATGTGCAGATTGGACTCCAGCAATAACCTGGAAAATACATTTTTGCTTAACTTGTTTTTGTATATCCCAGAAGTATATTCTCTAGAACATGTCAGGTCTGAGCAGTGCTAAAACCTGAAGCAATGTGAGTTCCTGCCTTAGTTCTTTTAGCTAGGATCCCTGGTTAAGAAAGTGATGTTTGGGGAACACTTTCTCTTTCTGCCATGTTGCTAGGGAATGCCAGCCTTCTCTCCATGTAGCCTGGACTGTTTCAGTATGCAGTGGGGGATGATACTGGGAATTTTCATTGAATGTGAGAAGAAAAGGAGTTGGATAATGGTTCTGTTTGAGCAGTAATCTGCTAAGTAGGTACTGATTACCAAGTGCAGACTCCCATACCACCTTTGGGAAGATCTTTTGCTTCCCCTTGCACAGTGATGTGATGTGTTGTTGCCTGCATGTTTTCTGGCCCGAGACCAAGTTGTAGGGACTGTTTCTTTGTAATGGAGGGCAGGGGATGCTGGGTGCACCCACAGTGCTGGTGTCCAGATGATGTGCAACAAGGCCCATCCTGCCATTGGTCTGCAGATGTGCCTTCTCTTAGCATAGAGGGTGAGGTTGATGCAGTTCAGTTAGTAAAGTTTTTGCTGTCAGGGCACAAATTCTCAGGCCAGTGCAGAGGAGGAGAAGTGTATTTTTGTGTTTTAAATCAGTGAGTGTAACAAACTTAGACCGTTTTCCATTGAGTTATGGAGTGGTTTTGCTTCTTCGAACAGGTCATGCTGTGTGTCTTCAACACTTACAGCACTGTCTTACTGCTTTCTGATTTGATTTTCATGAACCTTAATGTTTCAGTTGCTTAACATGTGCAGAATGAGGAAATGGCACCATTTGCAATGGGAGAACTGGCTTTTCATAGAAGTTTTATTTTGGCCTTAAGGAGGCCCTTGTATATCTTTGTTCTAGTTTGGGAGCTGTCTCTGTCAGCCACATATTATTTCAGATTAGTTAGCTATGGCTAACTAGTAAGCCAGGCTATGGCTAACTAGTACTGGCTTACTAGTAGCCACGTGATTCCTTTTGAAAAATCCCAGCACTGGAAAAAAAAATTACTTCTTAGTCATTGCAGTACCATTTCTACTTCTTTTTCTCCATGTATAAAAACCAAAAATGACAACCGTGCTTTCCTTGCTCTGTGGTCATGAAAAGGCCAAGTTTGGAAGGCACACTTCTAGTTTTATTATGGAGAAATGCGGGAGAAAAACTGCAAATTGATAAATTTTTTTTTTTTTCTCTTTATGCTACATCAGGCTTGGCACTCTCAGAAAGCAGCTCTTTGACAATATGTTCTGAACTGTGAGCATGGAATTTTGACACTCAGTGCTGGAAGAGCAGAGCAAATGTTTGCACGCAGGTTTTGCGTATTTTGCTGATTTTGGTTTTTTTTTTGTTTGGTTGGGGTTTTTTTTGTTTTATTTCGTGGTTGTATTTGTTGTTGTTGTTTGTTTGTTTGTTTGTTTGTTTTAACCTGTTCTGTGCTACTGCCATAACTCTCCTGATGATTACTGAAATTTTGAATATGCAACCTTAAAGTGTGGGTCCCACAGAGAAACCATTCTTTTCGAAAACTATCATAAAAGACATTTGAAAGAGAATCTTCTCCCGTTCTTGCCCCCAGCTGCCCAGAAGGTATTGCTGTGGAAACAATGAAACCTGAAACAGGTATATTGTATATTCAGGCTGTTACTCTTGATGCCTGAAGGCTCTGTTTCCCTACAAAGAAAGTTACGCGTTCTTATTGTGCCATTTACAGGTTTTCTGGTATTCTTTTTGTTCATGGTGTTTTGTTTGTAGCAGAGCACAACCATTAATTGTGTTGGAAAGTGATCTACAAGAGCCAGGCAAAATTGAAGGCTTCATTGTGCCTGGTACCATGATGAATGTATTTTCTGTTTCCAGATGGACATACAGCACTATTAATTTCAGAGTTGTGTTGGATACACAATGAAACAGGCTTTTACCTTTTTGAACTTGTGTTGTGAGTAAAGGGTGTATTTTTCAGTTGGAAAACCACACTTAGCTTATTTGTACTGCCAGATGCAGCAGAAGTTAATCCTGTGCTGCAGTATATCTCCTCGAGAAATCATGTTTTAAGCTGTGCCAGAGGGATGCTAACAGATGGGAAATTGGAGAAATGTGCCTCTAAGTTTGGAGTGTTAAAAGTCAATATATATTCCCTATCTGTACTATGTATAAAAGCATAACTTCACATAGGAGACCTATCTCAGCTTCACTCTTGCCTAGTTGTGCCACTTGCAGTACTCTTGTCCTGTACATCCGAGATGAAGAGGCAACATCCTGACAGCTGAAGCCAGCTCTCACCGGGGTGTGGCAGTTATGTGGCACTTTACTATAGCCCCTACAGCAATTGTTTTAAATCTGGTATTTCCTGGTTGCTATTTTACAGATGGGTTGGATAGAGTTTAAATGAACATAAGTTCTTAATTTCTTGGCTATGCTTATTTAAGGCTGTAACATTGAGGTATTCTTAAATTATTGATCAGTTAGTTTCCTTGATTGTACATTGTTACATTACCAGATAATCTATTCAAATATTTAAAAGCCAGTATTCCAAGATTCAATTTGCATTGCACTTTACTAGTCTATTGCTTTTCTTCAAAATACAAATATTGCCAGAAATGTTGTCAGTAATGTGATATCTGCATATGATATATGCAGATACTGAAATATTTTAATGTAAATATGAGCAAAATATTTCCAGGAATTTTTTTTCTGCTACTCGCTTTTCTTTCTGCGAAGGTTGTCACCTTGGGATGCTAGCCAGGCTTTGAACTGTAAAAGAGAGCATAAAGAATGCAGGATCTTGTTAGAATAAGTCTGAACTGTGAGCAGATGGCTTCATTAAATTCTTTTTAGGAACAAGGAGAGCAGTTGTTGCTTTTGGAACAAAATTGGCTAGAGCAACTGCTTGTACACTGGCATCCTAAGTGTGTGGCAGGTAGAAAGAACATTTGTACTATTTTATGTAAAGCGATTGGTCCATGTGTCTTCAACATACAGGTGCAGTAGAGTGGTGCTTCTGTTCTGTGAAAAGATAGGTACAAATTAGAACAGGAGACTGAGTCTTTCATCAGTAAACTTTGTGCATATGTTTTAAATCTTGGGCAGGGGAATCTCTGTTAGTTGCTTGATTTTTTTATTTTTATTTTTTAATTTCCCCCCCACCCCCAACCTCAGAATTCTGTTCTTTGCCACAAAATCTCTTGTTTTACTTTCTTGCCTTCCTTTCTGGGGAACACTGTGGAAAACTAAATTTATAACTAAATGTAACAAAATGTAGTTGTAAATGTCTTTTGAAGGAGAGTGATATCCAAAAGGTAATTTTCTTCCTTTAGAATGTAAAGACTTCTGGCAGGAAGTGTGTCAAGAACATGGTTGCTCAGTTTCAAAGTTCTTGCATTGATCAAAGTTCTGTGTGTATGGTATGAGCAAACTTTTGCTTTGCACCTAAATTATAATTGAGTACTTGATACACAATTCTTTCCCAATCCTTCCAGCCTGAGAGTTAAAAAATGACTTCTGCAGTTTGGGCCAAGGCAACTGTTCTCAAGTTATGATATCTAAATAGTCTGCTACAAGCAGAAAAATGTCTGTTGAGCTCTAAAGATGGGGATGGCTTTACTGAGGAGAATTTGAAGCTGACTTCTAGTACTGTAGATGGGAAGTCAGAGATGTAGAACACTGTTGTACATGTTAAGCCCTTTCAGAGTTGTGTGTTTCCTTTAATTTGTTTTCTTTAAAATTAAATTTGAAGGCAATAAACCTGGTATCTGGGAAGACAGTGTCCTGCTGTTATGATAAATTTATTAGTATTGATTCCTGCCTATCCATTCTTTTGCCTGTGAAATGCCTCTTTGTTGCAAATTAGGTACTAGACTGTTTCAAGTAGTGGAGGAGGACTGGTGGGTCTGCTACTGGTAGGTCTGAACTCGTGTGTTAAGGCTTGTCTGGTATATTATATATTCTGGGGAAGACTTGGGCTCTAATCAAGCTTCTTTGCTGGTTTCAACTCTATATTCTGTTAAGATGCCCCCAGCAGATAATCTGGAACAGTAGTGTTGATATATTTGCATAATAGATCAAGTCCATGTTTTTTTCCCAGGTTGCTTTTTTAAGGGTAAATTTGTAATGAACACAAGCATTGCAGAAACTGGCAGAGCCAGACATCATATTGCTGGAGGAAATTTTGTGCTTAATTAGAATCAATACATTCCCCAATGAGAGTAGAAAATGACCTTGTATTTGGAAGGATGAATTACTGGCATGTTATTGGCCTTGTTCGAAGTTTTTCCCTGTTATTCTCATCCTGGATTTTTCTGCTAAGCTTTGTGTGTCTGTGATACTTGGTTTTAAAATGCTGTCATTTATGTGTGTGTTTTCCAGAGTTGTATATCTTACTAAGAGAGCTGGACAGTGCCACTGTTTTGATAGAAGCAGTTGAGCAGGTCTACTGTAAATACAATTCTGGCCCTAGTTATCTCATACCTGTAACTGTCTGTAAGACAAAGCTTTTAGACTTATCCTGGTACACTTTTATGAAAACAGTTGTGACTAAGTGGAACACTTCACCCCACCCTGTGGTGTATCATATATTTTCCAAGGTCAGCAGCATTTTTCTTACCTCTTTTGTCTCTCTGTCTCCTTGTTGCTGACAGGTGCAGCCGTGCTGGTCTTTTAGATTCCAGATTGTATCCTTTTTCAGCTTTCATTTGAACAAGAACTGAATGTTGTGTAACTACAGTTCTGGTACGTCAGTGAGTGTTAGCAGTATGTGCTACAAAAAATAGTCTTGTTAAACTCCAAGCCTTGCACATCCTCTGGACAGGAACTCAGTCTTGTATTTGTGTCTGTCATTCTTTATTGATATTTTGCAAACATCTCATGACAAAGACTAATGCTAAACCATTTGGACATCTGGGCTGAATCACTTCAAACCAGCTTATGTGAGCAAATGTTTCTACCCATTAACGTAGTGAAATGTTAGCTGTAAAGCCTGGGATGTTCTGCCATGGAGATGAATGGCTTAATGTGTTTATGATTTAACTAAATGCGCTCAGCTTGTTCTAACTATGGCCTTTTCCCCATAAAGGCAGATATGATTGGCACTTTGAAGTCTAGGTTTGATCTTTAGACCCCTGGAAATTCTCTGCTTTTGCACTTGGTTTGTTTAGCTTCTGTCAACCCCAGACCCGTGATAAGTAGAAGGAAGGTGTCAGCAGACATATTGTAGATCAGATGTCTCTTGTGTCTGGTCAGCCTTGGTTTGAAGCAAGTAATACACAACATCTGAAAACATCTTGTGCTAGTAATGGTAGTGTTTTTCTGTGCTGGTGGTGTAGATTATCAGCTTCCTTGAAACTGGAGATGTAATAATGATCTGTATGTTTGCTTGTGTGTTAAGATAAAATGTCTGCTAAAACTGGATGGCAATTCTTAGTTGGAGTCTGCCTTGTTTCCAGTTTTTTCCTAACATGCAGCAAAAGCAAGTGAATCTGGTATTCCCATATCCATACCTGCAACTCTGATGTAGTTGTCAGTGCTACTGCTCATCGGTGGGAATAGCTTCACACTACTCTGAGCCACTGAAGGAAGTGGCCCAGGAGTAGGCCAGGAGGGAGGCCAGTACTCCAAGGATGTAGCCTTAAGTCATGGCTTTGGTTTGCACTCAGTTGAGTAACTGCAATTGCCTGTTCCTTGTCCTTTGCTCCCTTCCTTGATCTGCTGCTGTTGCTTGCCTTCAGTGAGATCTTTATGATGATGGGTCTGCAGAGCGTCATGGTTAAAAATGTATTCTTTCTCTTATTCCTATGAAATAGCTTTCCTCTGAAACAGCTGTCTGATTTTTTAATTTTAATTTTATTTTTACTTTTTGTCTCCTCTGTACTATGTGGTGTGTTACTTGCCCAAGCAAGCTATGCCTGTTCTGTTCTTGTAGTGTTCTCTTTAGTGCTTAATGCAAATCCTGCTAATCAGCAGTTGTTTATGTTTCAGGTACAAAAAACTGAGTGAGTGTTACACTAGTTTCCTCAAATCCTGGTTGATGGGCAGCATTCACTGTGTAGATCGAGAGTCTGAGTATTGTGTAACCTCTGGCCTGGCTATAGTGTTGTCTGCAGAGTGGACTAGTAACTTGACTTTCTGGTTTGTAGACTTGCCGTATGTTCCGTCTGCTGGTGATCAGTCTTCTGCAGTCTCATGGCTAGAACTGTCACAGACAGGCTTTTGTGAAAGTGACATGTCAGCCTTTCTAATCTAATAGAGTTTAGTCTTTTGGACTACAAAAGATATTATTGAAACGGGATTTGACAATATTTTATGTTCTCTAAGCTTTTCTATTTGCTATTTTCTGTATAAATTTGCCCAACTATTAGCACAAACAACTCCATGTTCTTCTGTGGTACTCTGCAGCTATGAAGACCTGTTCCTTTGAGAAACAGGATTTGTGTTTCTGTCTTCCCATGTGCTGCAGTAACACACTGAAGTGTTTGCTTTATCTGCTTTAATAGATCACTTTAAGATCTTGTAATCTTATTTGTCTCAATTGCAGACTGAGAGGGCAAGGACTGAAGGACTACAGACTTTCTATTGGATGAGCATTTCACTTGAAAAACGTTCAGCTTTAGGTTGTTTAGTGCCTTTGTCCTGCCTTTCTAATGAGGTGATTCAAGTGATCACATATTTATTCTCTGAAATCATGCTGCTTTGCTTGTTGATGACAGTAGATATCCCAAGAATAGGCTATGCATTTTGTTGTCTCAGAGAGTGCTTCTTGTTGGTTGTTGGTCTGAAAATTTATCGATCATCTAGGAGTCAAAGCTATGAAACAGGGCCCTGCATAGCAATGGAAGAGAGTTGTCCACCTGCTCCTTGTCTCTTCTGGCTGCATGGAAGGGAGTAGATGGGCTGGCATGGGATCTATGCTTGCAGTTGCATCTCTCACCAGAAGTACATGGAGATGGGTTTATTTAGGGCACAGGGGAAGCAAGCTGTTAGACCAGATAAGAGTGCTCTTGAGAGAATAGGCACTTTTTCAAACTTGTCTGCATTTATGTGCATCAGATCATCTCTGCTGATGGTGTTTTCAAACCTTGTAAGTACTGAAGGTATGGTTGTACTACTCTGTGGCAGGTGTGGGTCATGGGGTGCAGTTTGAAGAGTCCTGTGATGGTGAGGGAGTGGCTACTACAATGAGGTGGCTCAAGTAGATGTCGTAGGTGTGAAGGAGTGTGGTGAGTGACTGGGAGATCCTCAAAGAGGTTGATGGCAAATGGTGGGAGGTGCTCGCACGCTGTGCTGTCAGCTTTTCCGACTGTTAAGGAGACAGATAAATAATGTTTACTAAACCTTTTTTCCCCCGAAACTCTACGACGTGGCTTGGCAGGAGCCTATTATTTGGTAAGTGGCATAAGCATTAAGATGTTAAGCTGAAAGTGGTGCAAACTTTCACTGAAAGGTGCAAATTGTAACTTTTACAAGCGATGTGAAAATTCTTGTTACAGCTCTGTGGATGTCAGTAGACAGTCTTCTCACTTTCTTTCTATTGGAGTTGCTGAAGTCTTCAGATCTTTTGGTTGTAGTAAAATTTTGCTTTTTTGAACTATTGTTCAAGTGCTCTACCAAGAAGAGTCTTTCATTGCATCCATTGTGACACATCAGTATGCTTCCTGAGCCAGGCTTTCACCAGCAGCCTTTGTGCACCACAGGAGCTGGTGGAGTGCTTAGCTGAGTAGCTGTTTTTCCAGGCATGGTCATCTTCTGTTTTTGCAGTTACCATGTCATTCGGAGGTGAAGTAGTTGATCCTAGGCTTTGGCGTTCTTGCTGAGGCATGGAACTGGCAACTGCACTGGCATGTATCAGGGAAGGATAAACCTAACGCATGTTTCTGAGAGCTGGAAATGTACCAAAGCACTGGAGAGAAGATAAATGCCATTGTGAGTTTCTGGGCCTTGGATGAAAGAAGACCCATCACCCTTGTAGTGGTCTCAGAGATTGCTAGTCAGCAGCTCAATTTGGCCAGGAGCTGACCAGATTGTTTTCAGGACATGTTTTCTCAGGATGTGTCCTGTGAAACCTCTTTCATGTTAGACAAGGAGTCCTGTAGGAAATCTTGAAAAGAATCTTGTAGTAGGTAGAATGAAGCAACCAGTTTTCATGCTCTGAGAAGTAGCAGGAGATACATTTTTGGTTCCCTGTGCATCAGATGTAGTTTGGAGAACCTAGGCACATGTCAGCAAGATTAAACTTTTGTATCACTGCTGAAACATTTATGAAATAAGCGTAATTTTTTAGCTTTTCACAAGTTTGTCATTGTCTTGCAGAAGGTTCATTTTGAGCATTACTTTCAAATATTAACATTTGAAATTCTTTGTTTTATTCTAACACAAAGTAAGGAAGGGCTTTTTTTCCTGCTGAGGGGTGATGCCAGTTAACATCATCTGAGGCAACACAGCATGACAAGTATTTTGCTAGCAGTCTTGAGGGAGGAGTCAGCCGTAGTGAAATTGCATAGCCATTTTCTGTCACTTAAATGTTGGATATGCCACCAGCCTTTCAAAGCATGTTAGAATTAAAAAAACTTTAACATATTCAGATATTTTTAAAGTGCCATAGCTCAAAAGAGCTAATGGTAAAGTGCATAATACCCGTTGTGTTAGAAAGCTAGAGAAGCTGTTTGAGCATAGATACTCTGGTACCTATGTTTTTTCTGCAGAGTGACTATTTCCTTTAGACTTTCTCAGAGGGGAATCATGGAAGTTCTGTGACCAACAAGGAGCAGCTTGTGTTGTGCCTCGAGGTGTGCAGTTGGCTGACCTTGCTGGTGGACAAGTTGGACCATTGCATACAAAGTGTAGCACAGTTTCTTGTGTGTCACTGAACAATAAATCTGTTTAAAGACAGTCTGTTTCACCAAGCAGAAATATGTCTGGAACCTTTAAGAACGAGGAAGCTTAAATGATGCTTGCTAGCAAGCAGTCCAACAGGAGACAGGATTCTTAGCAACAAAAATAATGAAATCTGTCATTTTGTATTAAATTGTAGAGAAGCAATAGCAAAGCAGCTAATACATGGGTGTTAATCCGGAGTACTGATTTCAGTTTGTAGTCTATATACTTCTGGTAACCTTGGATGACTTGTAAGAGATCTGCAAAAGCTACTTAAGGAAAGCAAGCTGATTGTTAGAAGATTTAAATTCTCAGTGCTAGTCTGCACATCCTATAGGAAACTTGAAAATTGCTGGTTTTCAATTACTAAAAAAATAGATTTTCTAGATTCAAAGAAGTGTAGATAATAGTTTGCTAGAAAGAAAACTGTACATCAGAAGTTACTTCATAAATAAATAACATTACCCTGCTGGGCTCACATTTTGATAATGGAACATTGTTTTGTTTTGTTAAACTCTTGAAGTAGTTTAAAGCTAATATTCCATTTAGAGAAAATTGGGGGAAGTGTCAAGGGAGAGTGAGAAGGAAACCAATGCTTAGAGTCATTGGTTTGATTACTGTATTAAATCTGCCCCTATTTTAAAAAAAAAATTTAAAAACCAGATCCAAAACAATACACCAGGCTTGTTCAAATAAGCTGCATAACTGTTAAAATTTAAATTTAGTAAATTAATGCATCCACAAACAACTTTGAACTTAAAAGTTTGATTGATTTGAATTAACGTGGAAGGATGATGTTTTGTTTTGTAGAAAAGGCCCATTTATTTTTATAGGCAGTATGGGGACTTTGGTTTGTTTTCTTGCTTTATAAAGTGCACTTTGGAAGAGAAGGATATTTTGCAGTGTAGAATGACACTTGGAATATAGATAATGAAGGTATCTTCTTGAGTCCCATCTCTGCTTGTTCTGGGTCATGCAGCAAGGAAAGAAGATATAGAAGTATCAAGGATGTTCTTCTTTGCATATTTTTTGGTTATGTGTTACCAGCTGACAACCTCAGAAGGTTATAAAGGGATACAGGGAAGCAGCTAACAGTTATGAACACCTTTGCAGAATCTGGTTCACAAGTAATACTAACTGCCACTGAATTCTCTGACATATCTGTCTTGTCTGGGATTAATTTTTGCATTTGGCTGAGCTTAACCTAATTTTTCCACTGTGACATTTGAAATGTGAAAGCTGCAAGTGGTCTGGGGTGGGAACCTCTGATTTGAAATAAGACATGAATGGTGGCTGCTGTGGCATTTGGAGGTCAGCTTTGCCACGGAAAGCTTTGTGTTTCTCTGTTGAGCCCTAAACCTTGGAGAAAGCACATAAATCTAGCCTCTAATGCCTTCATGTAATTTTCCGGTTCTGCTTTTCTGTAATACTAAACCCCCTCAAATTTAGCATTCAAGGGCTGGAAACTTGCAGTAATTATCTGTTTCGTCAAGAAAGCTTGAGGCAGAACCTCTGTAGTGGGCAGATCTCCTATCTTTCTCATTAAAATGTCTGTAATAATAGTGCAAACAATGTTTTCAAAGTTAATCATCAAGTGTAATAATGACTCTCTCTGCAACGTTTCATTTGGCATAAGAAAAAGCTCATTTTAGGCTTGGCAGGAGTTAAAATTCCAGTAATGCTCATGAGAATGTTCTGTGAGCAGAGCTTCTGTTAATCCTGTTCCTGACATGCTCACACATAATTTGATGTGAAACATGTACTGAAAGACCTGCACCTGTGTTTTTGGATGTACAGAAAGCAGTAATATGGGCACAGACTGAGAGCCAGTCACTAGCTAAAGGTCAAAATGACCTTTGCATTGTTAATATCAACACAAGGGTTGTATTGAGGCAGGAAGAGCTATGATGGATGCTCTAAAACCAGACAGAGTGGATGTAACAGCACATGATAAATCACTGCATTTGTGGAAGTTATTCCAAAATCAGAGGGTTTGGGGTTTTTTCAGACTCCAGAGTTAGTCATCGCCGAGTTGTTAACTGAATTGTGCTTACATTTAACGAGTTCAGTTCTGTGCAAATATTTTTGTATTTGCCAATATCTATAAATTCTTTGTATATATTACAGAATAATGCAGACTCCCTGGCTGTACAAAGTTTAAAAAACAGCAGAGGTTAGTGAACAATAGTAAAATAATCTAATGATGATTTATAAAATCCATGTCTGTGCTGTCTGTGAAAAGCACTGGCAGCTTATTTCAAAAGTATGGTTCTGTTACTTTTCAGCATAAAAAATGCAAGGGTTGATGTAGAGGTTTTAACATATTAAAAAATGATGATTCATTTCTGACCTACCAGAACCTTAAACATTGCGAAATCCCAAACATTTTAAAATGCTTACCACTGAAGCTGTCTGCATTAGGCATATCTGTTAGGGTGAAATGATGATTTCTTAAAGTTCAGGGCTATTTTACTGCATTTCTGTGGTGCTTGGCAAAAAAACCTGAGTTGCACTCTGCTGTTGGAGATAATATCTTGCTGAGATCTCAGCTATTTAAAATGACCTTTGCAGTATGTTGGGAATTCTGAATTTTGACACTAAACCTGCTTTGCCCTATTTTGAGTAGGGTTGGCTGGGACATGCAGTTGTCCCATGATGCAAGGTCTTTGCCAGTCCTTCAGATGCAGTGGAGTTTCTTGAATATGCAAGCAAATGTGAGGGTAACATGCTTGTGGCCAGGATTTAGCTGATGAGAAGGAATTGTGAGTAACAACTGTAGATTGTTACTCATCACTGGCAGAATAAAGTAAACTGTTTTCATAATGATGTTGCAGCAGAAAAGCAGTGTTTACTCCTGGAGAAGTAGCGTTACCCTTGGATAGTTCTGACTTCTGTCTTTTCAACATCTCTTTCAGCAAGCAGTCCTGCAGAAAGCTCCACACCTGGTGGGTCCTATGCATCAGAGAGGAGAGCTATGTTATTTCTGTCGCAGACCTAATCATATACAGCCATCAGTCTTTCAAGGCTTTCCTTTTTGCACCAGGATGCCTCATCTCTTCCTCGATTTTTCTTATTTTGGCCTGAGATGAGGCAGGGAGGATTTCGAGTGAGTCTAATACTTACTTCCCCCTCCTATTTTTTTTTTTTCCCCCCCAAGGAAGGCTCAGACTTAATGTCTCTAGTAGTGTTGCCACATACATTTCAATCTGTCACAAGCTAGCACAGCTGCTGAAAGAGGCACTACGGATGGATTTAAACTGCCCTAATCTAGCACCTTCCTCAAGTAGGCTTTTAACCTGTGGAAGTTGGTCAATTGATCTCCCTAATCAGTAGCAGAGTGGTGTAAATCTGGACTGGGAGTTAGGGATGAATGGAGGCCAGGGGACACAGAAGTGGCCAGAGGTAGCAGATAGGCAGGACAAGTTAATTAAGCAGGCTGGATCCCATGCAGCTATAAGGAAGAAGAGCAGTTACCTAGCTTGTCTCCTGCCACCCCATTTTGGGGATCCAGGGATAATTTTATAAAGCCCTTCACCATGGCACATTGCTAAATCTCTGATGAGTGTCTTAAAACTGAGATGTTCATGTAATTTATCAGTGCACAGCTGGTGTGTAGGACTTACAGAGCCTAAATATGTTGTAATTAAGTAAGAGTATGAATAGAAGACTCATACTGCAAGTGGAATACTGCAGAAGAAAGCGGAAAACAGCAGTTACCGGGTGACAGGCCAGGTGCAAGAGCTGAGAATGTCAAACTCTACTTGTACAGTGAAAACTTGAAAACTGCGTTGCTTTGTGCTATTGATGCTGTATCTGAAAGTAGAACTTTACATTTGTTGTCTGAAGGTCAGGTATCAAAGAATGGGAACAGAAAGTAAAAATAAGATGTTTTTGTGTTACTTTCATTAATGAAAGGATAAACAGACCTGAGGGAAATTACCAGTTTTAGTATGGGTTTTTTTGTTATTAATCTTTATTCTGTAGCAGGCTTTCAGTGGAAGTAAATTTGGATGCCAGTCTGGATCTGCTTTGAGAAGGTTTCCTGGGTGACTTTATCCCACAACTGGGTGACAGGAAAAAAGGAATTGATATTCTGTGTAACTTTCAGCACCCCTGTTTCTGTCATAGGGAAACATGAGTGGTGAAACTTGCTGAAAAAGTAGTTTACAAAGCAAACATCACATGCATAGAGGCTCTGGCCTCAGCTTGGAGCTTTGGAAGGAGACTTGACAACATTTGATGGTGACCGCAACTAGCTGCCGTAGAAATACAATTCACTGAGGAAAAAGCATTTTGAAAGAGGGCTGTACCTCACCACCTTCAACAAGTGTAATGCCAAGAAAAATTGCACAGATTTCACTGTTTAGCCAGCCTGAGTCATGTCAGCTGCAAAGCTGGTTGTGTGTGGTGGGCAGTAGAAGCAGCTCTGTGGAGCGACAGGTGAAGCGAAGCCCTGGGAGCAGCAATGCTTCCATCTCCTCACTGCATCCAAAACTGAGAACTCAAAGTTGTTATCATAAATCTGTTTGCATTTGGATGTTGTAGTTCATTGGCACAAATGTAACTGGGAATGTGGTACAGGTGGATTCAGGAAGTGTATGATTTTCTTGTGGTCTGATCTGGTTGTTTTGGTGTTGAGCGGGCATGTATTTATCATGATACGAAGTATTGTCCTAACCAGTTCTAATGACGCTCTTGTTACATTATGACTTTGTCCAACTGAACACAAGAGGAAGATATTTTAAAAGTCGTGTGTGTGATAAGGGAGTGGTAATGCATTATAGTAAGATAAAAATACTCAGAAGTAGAACAAATTTTACCTGTGTTCATAAGTCAGAGATGCCCTTACATAACTTGCAGTGCTTGAGGAAATCCCTTTTTAGGTTTTTTTTAGATATGAAGAGTTTTGTTTTGATTTTACAAAAAATGGGTGAATTCCATCTGTGAATTTTAATTGGTTTTTTTTAATAGTAAATACTGCTGCGAGGTTCAGCTTCTGATGTCTACGTAGCAAAACACAGTGAAGTTTTATTTTTGTTACTTCTCCACTGTTTTGAATAACTTAGTTCAAATCCCCTACTGCAGCAACCTTGTGCAGCTCCCTCAGGGAGGCTGTGATCTGTCTTACACAACCAGGGAGCTGACTCCCTGGCTCCATGAACTGAAGCTGCCTGTTTCTTTCAGCACAGAAGTTTTTTCTCAGGACAGACAGGTAACCTCTTCCAAAGCTCCTCTTCAAGGTGTGAAGTGTTTTGCTGTGCAAGTTGTGTTTCCCCATAATTGGCAGCTGATAGTCTTTTGGTAAAACATGCGGTAGTTTTAGGGTTTCTTAACTCTTGATTTTCATGTAGTGTACTTCATTTATTCTTTTAAAGAAAAGTAATAAAAAATAAAGGCAGAATTTAGACTTTTGTTTCCTGTTACTGTTGCCTTTTTCCACCCCCCCTTTTTGAGCGACAAAACAGAAGCTGGAGGCAGATTTTTATAAAGGTAGGGAAAAAGCAAAAACTTTATTTTTATATACAATATAAATACAAACAGGGGAAGGGCAGTCCCTCCCCCAGCCTGGAACAAAGGCCCAGTATACAAAAGGTTTGGGTAAGGGTAGGGTGTGGGTAAGGAAAAGATGGCAAAAGAAAAAGATCCAAAGATGAAGAGAATAAAAAGATGGCTTCTCTCTATCCCATAGCTCTCTATATATGCTGTTCTAACAAAAAACATAGTTTACAAAGATTCTCCAATTAAGGCACAGAATTAAACGTTCATCTTTCAGTCGTCACTCTGCGATAGCACGTTCTCAGCCCTGGAAAGCTGTAGAGATAGGTGGCTATATTTTGTCTAGAATATAGGGTATTATTAATCTGAAACAGCTCAGGAATGCTAGCACGGACTAGGCAAAAAGTCAAAAAGCCCCTCGACATCATTACTTTTCATTGAATACTAAGTGTAAGATTTGGAGCCTCATCTGCTATTTCTTCTTGTTCAGGTTTTTTAACTAGCAAACAGTTCCCAGGATTGCTCCTTTTCTAATAGAAGGAGAAGGAGACCTGGATTACATGGGATTTTATGACAAGAGGAGGGGTGATTGTCTCCTTTATATTCATCTTGTTGAAGTACAAAAATTGTTGTATATGGAAGTAGTCCCAGTGATCTCTGCTCTTCAAAGACTATGTTGTCTGTTGACCAAAATATTCCAGTGTTGCTTCTGAAAGAATGTTTCCTTTCCAAATCAAATGCTATGTGAGTACATAAAAATTTTATACGTCTCCCTGGAGTAGTGGTTTAAAAAGATTAATCTGAAGCAAAAGCACTGGTATTTGTTACTTTCTTTATGCATTTGTGCATCCTACTTTCTTTTCTCTCATACTTGGTGTCTCTTGGTCTCACACAGTTGTATCAGCATCCTTTGCCTTTACTGGAATTTGATTCAGAACCACTACCATGTTTTTGATTAAAATAATCTTCTGTTGATATTTGTATAGTATTGCAACTGGAGAGAGTTGAAATTGTGAAACACTGAAATCCTTTCCTGAAATAGGGTTGGGATGTATAGATAATATTATGAAAGCTCCTGTTAATTACAGATTCTTTTAATATCCTTGAAAATTGAGAAGCTCCCATCTGAAGCAGTAGCTGGCTCAACGTTGGTATTTGTATTTTGCCATTGGGACACAGGAGGGATTTGTAGCTCTCTGCCTCCATTTTAGTCTTTGTGTTGTTCTTGGCCTCTTTTGAGGGTGCATTTGAGATCTGAGCAGTGCCAAGGTGATTGGAATTAGAAGCTGAAGATCCCAGCACAGTCTGGGGTAGACTGAAATGTCTTTCTCAGACATAACAGGGCTTTTCTGCTTGCTTGTTTCAAAACAAGGTTTAGCATGGGCTTCTGCTGCAGGTTAAATCTCATGTACTTCTCTTTCCTATAATGTTTAGAAAAAATTGAGGAATTTTGATAGGCCAGTAAATGGTTCTGTGAAATAAAAATGTTTTCATGAAAACTAAAGCTTTGCAAGCAGGAAAGGGGAAAAAACACTTGAGCTTTGCTCTGTAAGTAGCATGTTTGTTACTTGACTTTTCACCCCCAGTGTCTTGCATGGGTGGTTAGCAGGTATAATAACCAGCCCCATCCTGAGTGGATGGTAGCAATGGAAGCTATGGCAGTGTCAGCAACAGTTATTTTGGTATGTCAGATCAATTATTAAAATACAGTGCTGGTAATATGCACAGTTCTTGAAGTTTGTAGTCTAAACTACCTTCATGTAGTTATTTCAAAACTCTAAAAACCACACATAGCATTCACAGGAAAGTTCTTAGTGACAGACACTGTCTGTGGTCACTGTCTGTGCAGCCTTAGTTAGTCATAGCTCTATATTGGCTTTATTGTGGCTTTCATGTGAGCTTTTAAAATAGCTTTTCTGAGAAAGCCAGTAAATATAGATTATGGCTGACTTGAAATGTGGGTAGCAAATACACCTCCAGTTGTGATTATCAAGGCATTTATCTGGAAATCATTTTCCAGTAAGGTTGGTATATAGTGCTGTAATACTAAAAACATTCTCAAACTTACAAGTTGCCTCTGTGGGCTCTCAAAGAGTTCTCAGAGTAAATCTGGTTTTCTTCTATTTCTTTTGTTCTTTTTCTCTATTTAAAATTACTAGGACCTGGTTACAGCAGGCATGTGCTCGAATAGAAAATGAAAGAAATGCTGCTGAACTGGGTGGTAATAGATGTGCAGAAGGAAAAGTAGTACATGTTAAGTATTGTTCTTTGGAATTTTTTTTAATTTTTTTTTTTTAGTGCAAGTAGGATGTGACAGCCAGAAGTGCCTTGTAATACATTTATGTGCTTTGGAATTTGAGAGATTAGAAGAAGGTCTTCAAATAAGTAAGGTGTATGCAAGCTCACATATGTGAAGGATTGTGAATCTTTTATGAAAAACTTCATTAAGGTGACTATCCTTTTATTCTACGTAATATATTCCAGGCTGTCTTTCATTTATAATCCAGTGGGTGTTTTCTTTAATCTTTGAAGACTTAGTCACACTTGTCAAAATAACAAGCTTTTCGTGGTGTAATTTCCCCCCCTAAGCTTAAGTAACTGTTGCCAGAAGAAACAGTTTGGGGTTTTTTTTTCCTCATAAGTTTAAACTTAAGTGCTCTTAAAACCTTACAGGGTATAAGGTTTGTTAAGGAGCTCCTGCAGTGACTGCTGTTAAGGATCACCTGTGAGCTTTGGGTCAGACAAGAGGACCTGAAGGATGTCTGCCAACCTGCAGTGCTTACATGGATCTTAATTTCATACTCAAGTCCTGGTTGGATTAAAGGGCTTAATTAAGTCATAGCTTCTGGCAAGCTGTGAGTAGCTACGCATGTGTGTAGCGTGACTGCAGGTGGTGTTCTGACAGGCAGCCAGCGGTGGTGTGATCCAAAGGAGAAGAAAGAGCCTCTACTTGCAAACCACCCTTTCCCTTAGCCCAGCTACCCTCATACCCAGCCCCACATCTGTGGGCTTCTCTGCCAGAAACACTGATGGTTAGTGGCCCCTTCCCAAGGACCACAGTGAGAAGGGATGGACTGCTCTTGGGAGCAGAGTTCTTGAGCTCAGGTGCCACAGCTTGGAAGTCTAGCAGCTTGTCTTCCTCTCCCCATCTCCTTGGAGATCCAAGGACTGACTGAGAGCTGTCCTGACCTCCTGTCCACCTGGCTTTCAGTACCCGGTGACCTCAGATCCTAGCTCAGAAACCTGGAGCTACTTGTAGAGACTTGAAAACCTCCATGTCAGGCTGCTTAAAGTAAGGGAAGTATACAGGTCAGCTAATTTGCTGCGAGGGTTTTCATGGGATATTTCAAACCTGCTGTAGCTATTCATTTAGGTGCAAGTGCTTTGTTACAGTGAAAGTGCTTGTACAAGCTATAGACTGCTGGAAGTCCTTTCTCAAGAGAGGCAAAAGCGAATTTTCTTTTTCCCTTAAAGTACCTGGAGCTAAAATAGATGATTATAGTTTGCTCTGGGAGCAGTAAGCTTTAAGGAAGCACTCTGGGATCTGAAAACTCCAGTAGCGATAGTGGCTGTGTTGATTTATGGCCTCTTGTGGTAAGCAGGAATTTTTTGTAAATATTAGCTGTTCACTTAAATACTGAGTAGCTACAGCCATACAGATGATCTGGTGTAAGTCAGTTTGTGGAGAGCTTCATAACTGGTCAGGTGATTTATAGTTTGCCTGCTCTGGTTTATGTTCCACAGAATGAAAGGTGTACGGGTTGGTTTCTTACATCAAAAATAAGTCAGTTATATTCTGCTGCTGTTTGTGGAAAATAGTAATAATATAGATGGGCAAAGGATTTTCATGGGGTATTTTCTTGAAAAAAGACTGTGGGGGGCGTCAGGCTAGATTCCCTTATTTATAGCCCAGAAGACCCAAAAGATACTGAAAATACTGTTTTGTAATCAAAGATGGCCTTGATGTAGCTGTTGATGGTGTCTACTACCATACTGGTAGCCACAAAACATGCACTGTTGAAGATCTCTAGAAAAGACCCTGTACTGGCTCTCCCTTTCCTTAGAGACCTGCAGTATTGAGCTGTTGTAATTTTCTTTGGCTGGTTTCTTTTGAGGCCTCTGTCTTGTGAGTCATTATAATCTTCTGGATCAAGAATTAAGCCTTAAGAATTGCAATGGAGATTTTTTTTTTTTTTTTTAGGTGCACCATCTTACTACTTGCATCTTTGAGAATGTCCCTGCTGTTGACTTCAGTGAAATCTACTTCAGACCCACAGTGACTTGCATTTAAAAAAAACCTATCCCGTCACATGGCTCACACCCTTCTAAAAGTGCTTAGATGAACACTAGGAAACATGTGTGCTAAATACAATCTAATGTAAAAGTGTTATGAGTCTGTGTATTGGAAGTATGTCTAGAATAGTCTTGGGATAAATGCCTTGTTGTGTCCAGCTGTGATTGCTTCAGAGTGGCCCACTGCTCTCTGGTGATTACAACAAAATAAATATGAGCATGCCAAGTTTTGTTGTAAATATCCAGATACTCTTTTCTAAGCTTGTGCATAATGCAGTTGTTTAATAATGCAGGAGAGTGTTGGAACTGCTTTATATGAATTTAGTGAAGGCAATTGTTTGTGGGGCTGGCTGGTGTCTATCCTTTCTCTAATACATAAGAGGGAACCCATACTCTTACCAGTAGCAGTAATTGCCACTGCAGTGCAAGTGCTGAATAATTTCATACTGGATAGTGATATCAGCCAGCTTAGCATAGATGAAACAAATCGAGTTTTAAAAGGGCTGATGTGTATCCTTTTTATCAGGTCTGCTTAATACTTTTTGTGTTAAGTGCAATATCAGGATCTTGGCTCATGGAATGCAAATGTAGCAGTTCTGGTTTCTGTCAGGAATCCTCTGCCCTGGTAATCTGGAAAGTAAAACCCAGGCTTTTGGGGGAGGATTTGTTATAATTCCCATATCAGAACTTGCCCTTGAAATTTATGTGGTAATGATGCCAAAGCCTGTTTCTTACCCCTTTTCAGAAAGGACGTGTTTCTGACGGCTCCCCACTTCCAGGGCGTGCAGGAGGCTCTGCAGGGTAGCAGGTACGTACACTGAAGCAGAGGTAGATCCCGACAGCAAGGGTGGTTGTGGTGGATTTGTGGTGAGTGTGTTACAGGTGTCTTTGTTAGCAAAACAAATAAACTGCAAGAATACTAGGGACTTTAGTGCATACTGGAAAATGTAAATAAGGATTGAATTACAAGCTTGATTTATTGCATACTTTTGCTCCAAGACCAAAATATTCAAGAAACTTACCAGGAAAGGACTTTTTTCACTCAGGAACATACTCTGTATTTACCTATTCTTTCATTATCTCTGAAAGGTCACATTCAGGGTTGCACCCTTGTTTGCAGTTTATGTGTATGAGAGGGTACTGGAGTTGCTTCTGGAGATGTTTGACTCTGAAAGTGTTGCTGGACACTTAGGATAGTTTTTTTTTTAATGCACACATACCTGTTAATTTAGACATGCAGGTACTTTCTTGTGTGCCATTAGTTGCCAGTAGGCATCTTCAAATAACTTTGTGTGACTCACTTCATCCTATGAGCCCAAGAAAAAATGAGAAAGAAACTGAGCAATATTTTTGATTGTTGGCAGTATGTTTAAGTGATAGTAGAAGATGAACTTGGAATTTCAGGGACTTTAGTTCTTGCTCAGTTTTAACTGCTGCACTGTCACAATGCATGTTCAATATCTGGGAGTACCCAGTCAAGCAGAAAAGGGTTTTAGAACATACCCTAGGCAGCTCTTGAATTCTATATTTGGGATAGTTCAGCATCCAAGTTAGCTCTTTTCTGTTGCTCTCTGGAGTTGAATCCTAGTGAATTTCTAGTGATTTAGAATAATATGAAAAACAAGGATTTTAATCTCCTATTTGTCTTGTAATTTTTCTTTTTTTACATAATACTTTATCTTTCTGTAATCTTTGCCTACAGAAAAAACACATGGTAAAAGAACAGGAGTGTGAGTTCAGAAAAAAAAAAAAAGGATCTCTTGAAGTATTCCCCTGAAGATAAAAATATTCTCTGCTTTAAGCAAAATTGTCAGTTTCCTGAGTACTGCTTGATGGCATATTTACCATGCAGAATTGGAAAATACTAATTTCTGGCCTAACACTGGCAATATGTTTCCTCAGAATTTATATTCTCTTTTAGCACTAGTGCACATCCTCCAGCAGGCTTTGTGGTAGAGATAAAGACCACATCAAATTATCTTCATCTAGTTTTTAAGCACCTAGCAACTACAGAGTACCTTGGTTACAGTTTGAAATGCAAATAATCCCATGGTCTACACGTGTGTTAGTCATGAAGGGCTACTGGTCTGTAGTTTGAGGTTGTGCCTTACCTCTGGAGAAAATGAGTCTCTGTATTTTATAACAAAAAGATTGTAAATAATGATATTTTTCATAGGAATGTCTAAAAAAGGCACTGTTTGAGGTTTTGAAAGGGTGAGAACTAAAGCAAAGGATATGACCAGCCTGTCCTTACTGGTCTGAAACTCATGAACGATATAAATGGTGGTCAAAGGTAATTTCTATATTTCTTACTGTGGAATTTTGATTACTTAAAATACAAGTATTGCTAACACTTTTCCTTTCGGTTTTGGAAGCAGAATTGAAAAAATATTTTTCTAAATTCAAGCAAAAATCAAGTTTAAGCAAAATACCACAGACTTTTGTGGTTTGTTTTTCATGTATGAATCCTTGAAATCTGTTATAAAATAGGCATCAATAAATATTGAAGCAGGTCTGTGTTCTGTTAAAGCTTCAAAAGCTTTCAAAAGAAATTCATTTAGAGAGAACTTGGAATTTATGTCCTCTGACAGTTGAATCCTTTAACCCCACTTTTTCTGCAGGAGAAAGCAATTCACTCATATATTTGTCTGTCCCTGCATATTGAGCTTCATATCCCTCATCATAATAACATACAAGCTACTACTTAAAAGTTTTGCAAATGCGTTTTTTTTTTTTCTTTTTTTTTTTCTTAATCATCTAAAAATAGCAGGGTAGGCTGCCTGGTAAACCTGCCATGGTTGTTTTGCCCTTGGCAGTGGGAAAGGTGTCTCACAGTCAGATGTGACTTACTGTGAGGTTGTCTTTGGCTGTCCATGAACAATGAGTTGTGATTTGATGAAGAGGTAGGGAAGTATGTATTTTAAAGGGCCTTCCTTTAAGCCCAAAGGAAGATGGTCTTTTGTCTGGCAGCCTCGCTGGGGGCTTGCATCCCCTGTGGTCATGTACTTACGCATTGCTTGCATTGGGGAGGGAGAGTGGGTGTTAGCATGGGTGGGAGCATAAGTACAGAGCAGGTGAGGGATTGCAAGGAAAGGTAAACCCTGTGGAGGAGGATAACGTGCAATACAAAACGGCAGGAAAATTATGGGGACACTTAACAGAGGAATCATGGAAAGAGACAGAATTAGGCCAAGATGGCCAGTGCTTGTTTGGCTTTCTTCAGGGAGAGGCTGGAGGCTCGGTGATGGTAATGATTGTTTCTTGGGAAGGACAAGGATCCCAGCTATAGTGTAGATAGTTGCTGGTCTGTTAGTAAATTTTCCGGCTTTTAACTTTCATATACAAATTAAGGATAGATCCACTTAGCAGTTTATATAATATTGAGCCAAACTGAGAGGTTGCACAATGCAACTAAGTGTTTCTCAGAAGAAAAAGTATTTCAAAACTAGTGTTGCAAAATTGGCCATTTCCTAGCTTTGAAATCCCAGATTTTAGCCAATTTGTGCAAGATTTGCGCAAACAAGATACACATGTAGATCCAGCCGTACTGTGCTGACTGGGGAAGAAGACACTTACCTCTAGGTTAATTACTTATAAAAAAAAATTGGGTACTAGTAAGGATTGCTGAATTCACATCTCTCTGAAAGATGAAATTTTATGTTCACGGGTACTTCTTTGTGTTTGCTTTGCCTCTGTGTCCTGGAGGATGAAAAAGATGAGTCCCCTTCCCATGGTTGTTTTTACAGCTTCTTGCACTGCACGACCAGAATTTTGCATTTTTCTAGAAGGTGAACCGAAACATTGCTTCTTTGATGCCCAGTGACACAGGGTAATGTGAAAGACAGATATTTTTTGATCTTGGTACAGTCAGTATATGCCATTGCAGCTCCCTGGTTTCGTAATTGGTGCTAGTATTCCTTATTAGCAGTTACACAGCCTGAAATCTGTCTAACAGCTTTGAATTTCTGTCCTTGGACAGAGCTGAAAGTTGTCTGTACCTGTTTCTCTGCCCATTCATTAAAATTACACGTCAGTGGGGATGTTCACAGCTCTGAGCTTCCAGGTGTGTTCTGCCAAACTGACAGGAGCTCTGTTGATTGTTTCTTCTTCTATAGTTTACCTGGTTTTAGTCACCATAAATACAAACATAATGGAACACTCATGCAAGTAGTACATACTTTGCTCCATTTCATCATAATACATGGATGTAAAATCATCATCAGAGTCCCTGCATTACTGATCTACTGATTATTTACCTCAGAAAACTTATAACAATTTTACAGAAAATACACCTGTGATTACTTTAATTAGTTGCATTATGTAACCAAACATTTCAGGTTTCTTTCTGCTATACTTCTTCAATATACTTGTTTCCAAGCAAATTGTGGCTCATTTTTTGGTACTAACACTTAAAACATTAGGAGACCTAACTTTCCAGAAACTGAAAGCACTCACATCTAATCAAAGCCAGTGAACACTGATGGAACTCAGCTAATTTGGAAATCAGGCCATTGTCTGGGCCTTTTTTGGTTTTTTTTCTACTTCTACCCCTTGTGTTATGTAAAAAAGAGGTTCATATTAGATTATAGATGACGTCCCAGTGGATGTCAGTGAAGGACTTATTCCAGATAATTTTCAGCACAGAGAAGGGAGGGGCAGGGGAGAGTAATTAAATGGAAGGCTAAATTAAAGGACAAGGTCCTGAGTACGTTTTCATCTCTATTTAAAGTAACAGAAATGAGAACAAAGTGGATCTTGCACAATTGGGCATGTAATGTTCACTGTAGTCTCTCATTCCTTTTTATAGCATGCAAAATTTTACCCTAGATCAACAAGTAATGTCCCACAAGTCAAACTTATTAATGTGAAAAAGGCCCTGTCTTGCAAGCCTGAACAGTAGGAATGAAATTACAGATTTCCATTTTGTATAGCCACAGCCATTGTCAGTCCACACAGCAAAGCAGGCACTAAAGAATCCAGCAAGATCCCTTGTTCCCTTCAAAAGATAATGTAATTTGTTTCAGGTTTCATTGTCATTTGGTATTTTCTGAGGTAGATGAGCTAGGCTAGAAATCCAGCTGTGACTGTAGGGAAACTCAGAATTGTCCTTTACTAGGGCTTAGATTTGCTAATCTTATTTTAAAGTCCAGAAAATTTACAGGAGTTTAGAAGGACTTTTTCTCTGGAGTCATCTCTGCTAGATGGTAGTGTACATAACTGATAGCTTAAAGATGTCCTGACTGTGTCTTTTAAATTAAGTAAAAATTAAGAGTTAACAGAGAATTGATTATTACATGCAGTCTTTTCAGTAACAAGTGGTAGCATGAAGAAAAGATACTAGCTGTGTGTAGAAATAATGGCTCAAAGATCTTTCTTCCAGCTGCTGCCTTCCCAATGACATATCTATTACAGTAAAATAGCTAAACTGCCTGGAACTTAAATCGTTGAACTACTGTTCCCTTTTTAAACACTTACCTGTAAAGCTATTTGTATGCCTTATAATATGTTCATGTGATACCTTATAATTCTGATGAGTGGGTACTTTTTAATGTATTGGAAAGCAAAAGGTGGAATTGCTTATATAAAGTGATAAACAGGAAGGGTGAAACACAGCCAAAGAAGCCTAGTAAGCTTAACTGAAAACACGATGCCTTAAAAACCCAAACTATTTATATTATCTGCTACAAACAGTTGGATTTGATCCAAAGTGCTTACCAAGACTTAATTTTTTAAAATTTTTTTTTTGCATTACAGGTTCAGCTTGAGCAAGTGGTAGTCGTGTGGATTTTTTTCATAGCAGAGAAAAGATTTGTAGGAATAAATGAGATTTCTAAATCTTTTAATCTTGCCTGTGATCATTTAGTAAAGCAGGTGTAACACTTTGAATATAGTGGCCCATCTTCTACTTGGCCACTTTACTTCAGACCTGCTGGCTGTGCTTACCAGAGGTTCCTTGCCTTTTCCTGCTTAAACCGAGGAGCTTGAGAGGCATCTTCCTTGTGCTTAGAGATGTTCTTGCTGCGGCTTCTCCCTAGGCTTTTTACCTCTGTATTCCTCAACTGCCCCCTTCTTTTTTTAACGTTACTAATTATTTCGTAACCCTCACTTGCCCTCCTGCTGGATAACCTCTAGGTGTTACAGTTATTTGGCATTGTGGTGTGTCTTTTAGTAGTGTCACCCTGGTGTCTCAGGCAGCGGCACAGTGAAAATCTAGCATTTTCTGTGCCCTGCTGCAAAGGACGACCTGTTTTTCTCACCACCATCCCATCCCAAGTTTACAGCCCTCAAAGCTTATTCATAATCTAGTAGTTGATCAGTGTACTCACTTCTCCTGATAAATGTTTAATAAGTCTTTACCTAGAGGTGGTTGTAGAAAGATGGGACTGGTGGAGACTTGTGGAAGATGGTGTAGAAAGGTATGAACAGCTTTATTTATTAGGACAGGCCTTTCTGGGCCTGAGAGTAATGGGTGACTCAGAGAGAGTGACTTTCATAGGACTATCTAGCTGTTTCACTATTTGTTTTCTGCATTTATTTTTGTAAACAAATGCATTAGCTCTTTGTTTCTTCAGCTGTATTTCGACTCCCTGCACACCCTAAGTGCATTAGTAACTTCACTAAAAAAGACACTTCTGTAAGATTCCAAGGATGGGAGGTACTGCAGGTTTGTGTAACCATACTTACATTAATGCTGCATTTCTCATGTCCTTTGCTCTCTGACCTTAGTCAAAGTCATTTTTGTTATCTTTGTTTATTATTTGTCAGAGAGGTGGGATTTTATTTGACTTACTGTTAAAAGAAAATATGTAAACTAGAGTCAAGCTCTGTGCATTAAACATAATTGACAATTAAAATCATTTATACTTGGGATTCTTAATTGAAATGATTCCTTTCATTTATTGCCTATTTGCTATGTAGTGCATGTCTTGTTTTTAAGAATACTATTTTCACAATTTAATATATTTTGTATCCAAAATAGGCTGTGCAGACAGCTGTAGAAATACTGCAAGATCAGTTCTATTTTGGGCAGTATTTGGTTTGCTTTCTCTTCTTACTTCCCCCCCTCTCTCCACAGCATCATTTATTTCTCCAGTGAAACGAAGAATGCACTCAGTCACACTTCTCTGCAGCCTGTGGAGTGTGTGGGCAGTCTCTGTATGCAGCATCCTGAAAAATGTGCATTCTCCTGAAGTGATCTGCTGAAAGGCACGTACGTGTACAGTTGTTCCAGCCTCCCTTGTTGCACTGCTCTCAAAGTCTGAAATGCCTGCTCTCTAATACTGTCTGGGACTTGCATTTCATCTGCCAAAGAAACGCTACCTGCTGCGGTGATCCAGCAAACCCCAAAGAGCAAGGACACTGAAGATGGCTCTGTGTGCTTTTTATGCAGTTTGGGGTTTGTTGCTAGAAGTGGCAATAGCATTTGGCCCAGTACCAAGGATCACTTGGGAACACAGAGGTAAGAACAGAAATTTAAGTAGTGTAATATGGGACATTACCACGTCCTCAGCTGTTTTGTAGGATTTGAAACTTATTGAGGCTTTATATTCTTTCAGCCTGTTTGCTGTGAGTTTGGTCAGGTGCTGCTGGCTTTGCTCAGCTTAAAAAATGCTTAGGACTAGAATATTCAAAATTATTCAGGCACTGGGTTAACTGATTTCAGGTTCTTCAGGCAGCTCTGAAAACAGAGCTTTTAAAGGAGGAATTCCAAATTTGGCTTTCTCAACTGAAGGGTATTGCAACTGAAACTTACTTAAAGAGAAAATCCCAATAAGTGTGTTTTGTTTTAAACAAATTATTTTTACTTGGAGTCTGAACATGTTAGCAAAATGTGCTGCTCCAGCTAATAATATATTTTGACACCAAGGCATCCTGAGCACTAAATAAATCACCAGGCAAAGGAAAAATAAGCATTTGATCCTCTTTCAACAGCAATATATGGTGTCTAGATACGAAAGTCTTTCACAGAACAATGCTTTTCTTGTATTTGAAGTTGCAGCAAATACAATCTCACAATACAATAATCAGGAGTCTGCAAATGTGGTACAAAGATAATTAATAGAAATCAGAGGATCCTTGAGCTTTGGGTGTAATAATTTAGCCTGGGTCTGAAAAGAACTCTAGAACAAAGACTATAGAGTAGTTATTTGCTGCTGTTTGTGAATATATGTTTTTTTTTCCCCATTTTCTCTTCCCACCCACTGCATTCCACATGTGACGTGGATGCTTTAAGAAATTTTCTTTGGGTCCTTCTTTAATATTTGTAAGCAACAACTGATTACTTACCCAAGTGTGCAGTAACTGAACAAACCCAGACAAATATATTTGCTGTATAATGAAGCAATCTTAAATAAGGGTATTAAATTCTGAGCAGTCATTCTCCAGGAAAAGATAGATGGGGATTAAGAATGTAGTAGGAATAAGCAGATTGTGAGATGACCGTAGGAAGTGTTTTTCTTGGTAATTGGTACAGCAATTAGTGAGTTGCTGATACAGCTCTTGAGAAAGGGTGGCCTAGACAAGACTTGCAGTACCTCCTTAGACTCCTTGATGCTTCTCTCTTGCATAGTAGTTAAAATTTTGCAAGTTGCTATTTGATGGTATAGTAATGTACCGCAGACTCATATCCAAATTAGTCAAAATAAATGGAATTTATTTTCATTCCTGCTATTTATCTGTGTGTCTGTGTGCTAAAGATAGTTGCAATTAAATGTTGGAAACCTACTTGGAATAGGTGAGGGATTGAGTTCAACGGAGTTGTATGAACCACTTCATCCATTTGGGGAAAATTTTCCTGTCAAGTAAAAGATTTTAAAATTACATGCTTTAGAATCTAGTTTTAATTCAATGTTTCTGGAGTATTACAGTTAAAAATGTGCAATTATTAATTATTTAATTGGAAGCAATAATACATTGTTTTCATCTATATCTTAAAAAACCATGCTTAATAAATCCTGTGTCTCTTGTACAAAATACAGTCTCCCAAGTTTTCAATCACTTTACATCATGATTGTACATTCAGAAAAAATGCTCTTTTGTATTGGTCAGTTTGTGTCATCTTTCTCTAAGCCTTTCTCATCCAGTCTGCATACTTCTGCATTCCACTGCCTTTTTTTGCTTGTGTATCCCTCTTTGTCTCATCTTACTACTTTTCATCTTGATTTTTTCCCCTCATGTTATTATGTCCATTTCTCAATTATCACTTCACAATTAGCTGCAAATGGTTTCTTATTGCTTCTATGTCTTCTTTCAGCTATAGCAATATTCTGAAGTGTTGTCTTAAAGTGCAGGATATTTCGTAAGATTTGTTCCGGGCAATTGCCAGGGATGTGGTGACTGGCCCGAGCTTCCACTGTAGATTGGTATCTGGAAGGGAAAAGGTGAGGAAGGACCTGACAGTGGATGTGGAAAATGGAAGTTCAGAAAAAGCAGGTAGAAAAAAAAATGAAGGAAGAAGTGAGTTAGAGGGATCACCACTAGAGAAAGTACTTGAATGTTTGCAATTGAATGAGGAAGCGGGGACAAGTGATTTTGATGTTGTTGGTGGAAGCTGCTGTTTGTGCTGAAACAAGCTTCTGAGAGGTCCCTTGTCTTTTGCAGGAGTTGTCTGAACTAACCTTTGTTGTTTTCGAGTTATCCAACAGCTGTTAGACAACTTAGAAAAAATGACTCATAAGCTTGACCCTAAGTGATTGTGTTTCTTCATGAGGTGCTATTTTTTTCCCATTTCAACAGAGGTCCAGCTAATACATTTTAATGAATCAAAAGTGTCAAACTATTCAACCTTGCTGTTAAGTGAAGACAAAAATGTTCTATATGTAGGAGCCAGGGAAGTGATCTTTGCCTTAAACGCAGTGAATATTGCTGAGAAGCAGCACGAGGTATGCATTTTAATACATTATCCTCCATGTAAAAATTGTACTCCAAATTTGACTTAATTTCCTGATATCAATAGCATTACATTTTAGGCACATAGGTACCTAAAAGAGAAATTACTCTGTATGGTCTACTCTAGTATTATTTCTGGAAGTTTTTACAGAGTAAAAGAGGAAGAAATGAGAAGTCAGATATAAACAAGTAATTTGAGGTCTCCTTGGGTATTTTCTTCTTGGAGGCAGGATGCTGGGCTAGAGGGACTGTGGGTATCATCTGTAGCTGTGGTTCTTACATGTGTTCTTACTATGAGGAGTGGGCCATCTTCTGTTCATCTGATTCAAAAAGTAACCAGATCCAAAACAGAAGCAAAGCTGGGGCTTTCTCAGTTGTGGCAGGCTGCAGTTGTGGTGCAAATGAAGGCCCTGTCATTTCAGTTTCAGCTTCTGTTTTGTGTCCACCTGTGTCTGCAGAGCAAACAGTGGTGCAGACAGGTCTTACCCATCTTGCTCAGAGAAGTACTTCGGATATGCTGGTGCTGGCTTCTCAAAGCTGGTTAGCCCAGGCAGAAGTCTGCTAATGTTGTATTACTTCCAGGTCCTTCCCAGGCTCCTGCTTTTCATTCTGTCAGCAGCACAGGCTGACTTACAGAGGTGCAGCATGGACTCCCACCCGGGGTGCTTTGGAAGATGCTCACATGATTTTTAATCTGAAGAGCGTGTTCATGGGTGGTGGTGGGCACTTTCACCAGAATATAATACATGTAACTGTCAAAGTCATACTCAGAATAGTGTAAATTGGTCCAATAAGTTTTCTTTCGTTCCTCTCCTCCAAGTGTTTTTTATACAAGTATGAATGTAATAGAGAAGTGGAAAAGGAAAAAATACTTAAACTGGTTACAGTTGCATTTTCTTAATGCATATGGTAATGAAAAGTTCATTAGCAATTTGTGGGGAATCATCATTATGAACCCAAAGAATGGTAGTTTTGTTCTGTTTAAGGCATATGCATATGAAATTGTCACCTCCCTGGGAAAAAATTGCTTTGAACCTTTGAAAGCTACTTGCAAAATGTCTTGCATTTGCTGTAGATAGTCTTAGGATTGCCTTTTTTTTGTGTGTGTAATTGCAAGATTTTCAGACCTTGCACTGAATTAAAGTACTTTGAATGTGTTTTTTTGTTGCATGTTTTTTCCTTAGTTGCACTGGAAGGTCACAGAAGATAAAAGGACTAAATGTGCAGTCAAGGGCAAATCGGAACAGGTATGTACTTTTATTGAACTTTGAGAAAGATGTTGCACATTTCACTTCAAGAGGAGTGACGTTGAAAGAAGAAAGTCTCCAACTGTTTGAAATTAAAATTTTGAAATAATCACCTAAATTTTCTTAATTAACTTGAGCATTAGAAACTGCAGCATGCTTAGTCTTCTTTTTTTTTTAATTCTTAGTTCATTATTTTTTGCTGCTGAATACTATTTGAATCTTTGAAAATATAGACACACCCTGCTGTGTGCTTAATGTTAATGGTTTTCCATTAAGATGATAAACCAGTATTGCTTTCACTGAAGTAATTGATAGCAACTGTTGTGGTTTTTTATTGCAATAATTCCTTCACAGCATTTGGTTTTGCAGAATGAATGATCAATTTTGTTTGCTTTGCTTTAGGGCATAGAGGTTTTTTATTAGGCCAGTGTATTTTTTCACTAACTCTGTATACCTGTGTAGTGCTGCTCGACAGGTGTGCCCCTTGCTGGTGTGACTGCTCAGATAGCTGCCTGGCACCTGAGCAGCCAGACCTCCTGCCAGCTCGGCAGGATCCTGTGGTGCTTCTGGGAACCCCTGACTCCTCGTGACTGCCAGGGCACAGGCTGGCTTGCTCGCTTTACCTCTCTGAGGAGATGGTTTACTCGACGTGGTTGACCGTGTGTGGACGTACCTTTGCATTTGTGTAACACCATTTAATGATACAATAAAGCAAGGATTTGCTGGGCGAGACTGATGGTCAGGCATTTAGCACAGATCTGAAAGTAGAAGTCTGCAAGTCCTGTGAAGGCGAAAAGCAAACATATTCTGTACCTACAAGGATGTGGTCCTTGAACCTGCAGCCGGTTTGGTTGACAGTGTTAAAAACCCCCTAGTGCTGCATCCAGGGCTGATGGTTATCCTGCATTCATGGGGCTCATCAAGGTGGCAGTGGGCTCTCTCCCTGTGACTAGCTACTGCTTTTCCTTGACTGACCATTGATGACCCTCTGTACATTATCTGAACATGAGGTGTGGCAGATATTTAAGGGCGGTTTCTTCTTTGTCTGCCCCTTCAGGATGGGGTCAGAGAACGTTATTTTTATTTTCTGGATCAGCTGGGGTTGCTTCTACTAATACTCACAGCCACAATAAATATAAGATGTGAGTTTCTCTTGTATATGTTTACATATGTTTAACAGATTGTGAATCTCCACAAGTCCTCAGCAAAAATTATTGGTGGGGTATATTAGACTCCATAAATAGGGGTCTTTGACAGAGCTCTTAATTTGTCATCTTTTATTTTCTCCTGCTCCCAGTTTAGCAACTCACACTTATTGCTAGCTGTGGTTTTTCCTTATTATACTCCTAACCTTCTAGTAGTCACATTTATGTTGTAGCCATTATGTTTTGCACAGTGCAGTAGTTTCAAAAGGGTCAAGGTATTAAGCCACCACTGCTGTTTCTTACATTTAAACGGTTAATCCCCTCCCCCACCCATCACCACTAGGCTGTATAATGCCAGCAGAAAGCATTCATGCAGCTGTTCAAGGGCCTCATCTGGCAGAAAATTGATTTTACTCTCTTCCCCCTACACCCCCCCTGCAGTTTACTCCCATACAGTCACAGAAATGCCTAGTTTGTCTCGCAAAAACGAATAGTAAGGCCAGTGCTTAAACTTGCTTAAGAGGTTCATGGAACAGCAGTTCAGTGGTGGGATCTGGCAGTGTACCAGTAAGAATTAAGGGGTGTTGTCGATACTGTTTCTTTCCCCTCTCTCTTAAGTGTTTTTAGAGTTGTTTTTCTTCCTTATTATTCTGAATTTTTATTGTATCCTTTATGAAAGGTTTTGCTCAAATTCCTTGTTCTATTTCAGAGCAAAAGATATTCGAGAAGCTTCCTTAGTTGATATCAAGGACTGGAGGAAAAAAAAAAAGGATGGCTATAAGTGACAAAGCTTTGGGCCAATTAAGAGTATTAGAGGTTTTTCTCTTGAGAAACAGTCTTGGCCATCACCACTTCATCTAGGTGTACAGTGGATAACAAAGTCTGAAATTTACGTCATGTTTAACTAGTTGCTGCCATGGATAGGACATGTGTTTGGAGTTTGTCCTTTCATAAAACAACTTGAGTGGACTCTCCGGAGAGTGCTACCCTGCTAGGATACTGTGGCAGCTGCGCACTGCTGGTTGTAGGAAACCAAATGCTGCAGGATTGATTAGGGCTTCTGGAGATTGGAGGGAGATGGTGTTCCAGTGTCACCCGCGTGTCACCCAGGCTTGCTGGTGTAGTGCGGCATAAGTAGTGGCAACGAGCAAGCTTGACGGCACAGCGTTGCTTATTTATGTTGGAATATGGAAGATGTGGTTTATCTGACTGGTTCTTTACTCATCCTCTGTTACAGACAGAGTGTCGTAATTACGTGCGTGTCTTGCAACAGCTGAATGATACTTTTCTCTACGTGTGTGGAACTCATGCATTTCAACCAACATGTGATTACCTGGTAAGAAATGTACATACATTTTGACCAAGCAACAACTGTAACTTAAAAGCAGCTCATGTAAACAAGTTAATGTTCATTCCCAAAACGGTTGCATCGTCACTGCTGGTCTTAAGGCTAGGAGCAATTATTGCACTGTCCCACCATAATGATGGCATATGGAAATAAACTGTACAGCTCCTTTTTTAGAGCACTTAATGAAGTACTGATTCATCTTGTCTAACTGCAGATTTACTTCTCTTAGCTTTCATAATTCTTTGTGTATTTTGTGTTAGCATGAAACCAGTAACTAAAACTGAAATTACATTGTTTGCAACTTCCACCCATTACCGAATCTCCCTGAAATTTCTCAGATTCCTGTCTCTGCTTGTCTTGTCTCTGCTCCTGGCTGTGTCACAGATTCATAGTGCTGAATCCTTCAAAGAGAAGTCTTGGCACAGAATTAAAACTCCCTTTTTCCTCTGCTGACTCTTGCATCATTTTTCTTACTGTGGCTCCTAGCAAGTCGGCAATTGAGAAATCATGTAATTCTTTGTGCATTCAGTTTCCAGTGTCTTTATTACATAGTATAACTGATTACTTCCCCAGTACTGTAGCTACAGTTCATCTGTCTGATCCTCATTCTCTTGGTTTTTAAGGGTTTTTTAAAGTAGCAGCCAAAGTACTCTATTACTTTTTAAAGCTTAGTTGGATTGTGCTCTCTATCAAATTTAACTTAATCTTGAAAATTGCTAAATCTACCTCAGAAAGCCTTCTTGATTTGTAAGACTCCTTTTTTTCAGGCTAATTCAATAATTCAGTTTCTGTGTATCAGCTAACTTCCTTGCCTTTCCTGCTGTCTGGCTTTTTTGGATTTAACTTTTCATCTTTTGCTCTTTTCTCCTTCTGCCCTCACAAATTATGGGGTCACATTTCCTCTCTCTCCGTGGGACATGATAAAATTTTCTGAAAACTCATATGCCTTCCATAATTCTACACAAAATGCCTTTGATGCTGGAAGTTGATGTAGCCCATTATTCAGTGTTTAGTTTTCAGTTAACTTTGCATGAGTCAAGTGGCTGAAAGAAAAAAGTGCTAACAGTTGTTTGTGGTTTTCAACAGAATTTAATTTCATTTGAACTTGGAGGCAAAAATGAAGATGGTAAGGGCAGATGTCCATTTGATCCTGCTCAAAGCTACACATCTGTTATGGTTGGTAAGTGCAGACCTCATTCATACGTATAAAAATGTTCTATCTTTTCCACTGTCATCCTTCAGTCTGTCATTATCAAAATTATAACTTGCATCCATATTTTTTTGTCTTTGTTGTGTATCTGTATAGACATTAAAATACTTACAAAGTCAACCTTAGCATGTTTCTTAAAGGGAGAGCTTCAAACTCTATATTGTTTTGGAAGCAACTTCTAAAATATTAATTTTCAAACTGTTGCGTTTCTAGTTGTTGAATATACTTAGTCCAGATAGTCTAAATGTACTCTGATTAGTCCAGATAGTCTAAATGTACTTTGGCTGCCTTTGTAGTATCAATTACTGTAATTTCAATAAATCTAAGTAGTATTGTTAGCTGTCCTGAAGATATGAGACAGAGTAGGGAAGCGAGATATTTATTGCAAGTGTACTTACTGCATGGAAAGGCACCTCTGAACCTTGATTTGGGGAAACTAGAATTTGTGGCTTTACCTGAATGTCGCAAGATTGTAAGAGAGAAACTCAACATAGCATGAAACAGGAAATGAGGAAGAAAAGAATATGCTCCCTGCATTGTGCCTTAGTTTGTAAAAGAAGAGTTTGAACAATGGTGGCATAGAAAGAGAGGAAAATAATTCCAAACTTCTGATGTATTTAAGTAAATTTGCATGTTTTTATGTAACTTGTAGGTTTTCTTGTTAAGTGTTACAGTACCACAAAAACAGCATCGACTTTTGTCTGTTCTTGTGTTAGAGCAATAATAAATCCAAGTGTGGAAGTGTTAGGCTTGAGAACAGTCAGCAGAAATGTAAACATGAAAGACATGTCTAGGGCAATTTAGAGGAAATCAGTGTTTATCTTTTCTTGTGGGACGTTTGTAAGTTTTTACATAGGCTAACAAAATATTTATGTACCTTTTTGGTATCCAGTCCGTAAGTTCTAATACACTTGGTTTTGTGTTAAAGATGAGGAGCTTTATTCTGGGACTTCCTACAATTTCTTGGGAAGTGAACCTATTATTTCACGGCACTCTCATCAGAGCCCTCTGAGAACGGAGTATGCAATACCTTGGCTTAATGGTAAGTTGGCATGAGAAGTGGCCCAAACAAGTTACTTTTACTTTTCCTTCTTCAACACCACACTTAGAGAGCTTAAGTGTCTTATCTGGGTAAGGAGCAATTGTCTAGTATCTCAAAGAGAATGGATTTTGTTACACTGGCATACACTTACATGTGAATGTGTGCGTGCATTCATGCAGGCCATCAGAATATTTTATTTTGAAATTTCAGGATTTTTATCAGCGTTGACAATGAAAACAGGTTCAAAATGTGCAGGCTTCAACTTGACATAAACAGTTTATTTTTTCTTTACTTTTTCATCCTTTCAATACTGCAGCTTAGTTATGATGTAGTAAGGAACGGAAAGGTTTTGGTCTCAAGTAGGTTTTTAACTTGAGCTGATCATGGTTCCTGATGATTTCAGTTCCTGAATTTCAAAATTCACTGAGTTTTGTGAGTGCTCAGAGGTTTGAGGCTTTGTGCCAAAACGGACCGAAATCATTATCATTGTGTCCAAAAAGTACAGAATACTGAGTTTTGTAATACATGCTGTAATGACACTGTCTTTTTCATTGTTTCAACTAGTAGCTGAAACAGAGTAGAGGCAGGCAAGGGAGGGTTACCTCTCCATGCCCACTAGAAAACCACATTTGAGTGTGGCCTGAAGAATGCTGAAGCAATGAGCTGTCAGACCATAGAGATCTCTTAGGTATCTTAGTGCCTTCACATAGGGTTTGTGGGGTTTGAGGGGTTTTTTTTCTGTTTCTGGTGTGTTGGTTTGTTTGTTTGTTTGTTGGGGTTTTTTTCCTTTTTTTCCTTTTTTTTTTTTTTTTCTTCCTTTTTTTTTTTAATGCTATTCATATTGTGAACAGCAAACTGTGTGGGCAGGTCAGCAAGGTCAGTGATTGGAGAGGAGGTAAATGCAGTGTGGAGTTCGGGTGAAAGACAACTTCTAGAGGTTCTTAGAGGAAATCAAGTTAGTAGTCTCATACATAATAGAAAATTCTTCCCTTTATATCCATAGAGCCCAACTTCGTTTTTGCTGATGTGATAAGAGCAGATCCAAACAGCACAGACGGAGAAGATGACAAGATATACTTCTTTTTCACTGAGGTGTCTGTGGAATATGAATTTGTTGGAAAATTGATGATTCCAAGAATAGCTAGAGTGTGCAAGGTGGGAGATAGTTCAATTTACTTTTACTATATCTATTAGAGTCTTGTGGGTGTGTGTTAAAAAGCATTTATTACTGAACTTACTGCCATTTAAATGGAAAAAGTTGAATTCAGTGAATCTTAATGAATGAGTAGTTCCAATCTGTTCATCAGAACTGAGGAAGCCTAATGGTTGCTTTCCGAAGAAATAGTTGATTTAATTTTGCACAGTTGTGAAATTTCAGTACATCTGGGGTTTTTGTTCTCCTCCAGGAGAAAAGAAAGCAACCATGACAAAACCCAGCAACAGAAAGTGTCTCTCCAGTTTTCCTTTTTGTTTTCTTCTAAACAAGTACAGCTCTCTGTGAAGAGCTGGTTTTGGTTGGAGCTGAGCAGATAGGATGTGTGTCAAGTGACTTTGAAGTAGCTCTATGCAAACAAAACTGTAGCTGTGTCCACAGCAAAATAGTTCTTGACTGTGGTGTAGCAGATGGGATTCTCTGAAGTTGCTAGAGCTGCCAGAGCCTGAAGGAAAATGGTCACCAGCAGCCTGATTCTGTCACACTTGCTGTGCTTAAACCTCAGTGTGCTAAGCTGATTCAAGTACGTCCTCAGGAGTGCTGGTTAAAAGTCTTGCTGATGAAAGTTTTTTTCAGTATAAAATGTTTATTTAAGAAAAACTTTTTCAGTGGAATGTATCAATTTCCTTTTTTTCCAACAGGAAATTTCTGTCTGTTTCATTTTTATGAGGTTGAAAGTTTTATTTTGACTTTACTGTTTTATATTTATACACAGAAGTCAAAACATCAATAACAAGTTAGTGCCCTTCAGATTTCCATTAAACAAGGAGCTGGAGGCAGGTTTACATGGGGCTTATTATTATGGCGCTCTGCCCACTGACAGCTTGTGCACACTTTAAAAGGGGAATATTGTGGAATATGAGAGCTTCATTATATATTTTAGACAGTTGTTTGAAATAAGAATCAGTGGCAGGTTTCAAATCTGTAAGCATTTATACTTGTTTTAATAAATTTTGCAGATTTCCTTTAATACATTGGATAATGAAAGGAAATACTAAATGGAAATATTAAAATACTGTTTCAATATGCCCTTTTTAAAGAGAAGTACCAGAGCTACAACTCAATTATCAAATATTTTGAAACATTTGTAGTCAATATATCTTAAATTCTGTAAGCTGTACCTGCAAATAAAGCTGATAACTGCTGGAAGGATTAAACCATTGCTGCATTTCTTGTAATGAAATTATCAATGTCAGGCAAGTTTTAAGGCGTATTGCAGCAGTAGAATTTAAATCAGTTTTGATGTCACAGAACATGCAATATTACTTATTTCTCTTAAAGGACAGTATAATACTTTACTTTTTTCTAATGGTGCATTGCCCACCTCAATTTTTTCAAGTCCTGCTGAAGTATGGTTCTTCATTAACTCTCATACTTCATCTTCTCTGTATGTGTGATAGAAATAATTCTGCATTATTTTCATTGAATCAGTTTTCCTGTTGCTTTCATACTGTTCTGTTTGTGAATGGGTTAACATTTATTGATGTTGCTATAGATGAAATATTATAAAATAACAGGGCTTAGTATTTGCATGCTGTTTAGCGGTGGTTCTTAAATGCCAAAATGCTGCTAGTTCTCCTCACAAACGCCTTTTTATTTTTTTAATATCATAAGAGGGACCAAGGAGGATTAAGGACTTTGCAGAAAAAATGGACTTCCTTTCTCAAGGCCAGACTGATTTGTACCATCCCTGATAAGAATTTAATTTTCAATGTTATCAATGATGTTTTTATTCTCAAGTCTTCAACTTTGAAGGAACCAGTGATATATGGAGTCTTCACCCCACAACTGTAAGTGTGGTATAGCCCTTTCCTGGATAAGTACCTTTAATCTCAATTGATTACTACAAGAAAATAATAATTCCTCCTGTGTTTTGTTGGGTTTTGTTTTCTTCCTAATTTCTTCCTGAATTTATAGGAATAATGTGGGGTTGTCAGCAGTGTGTGCATACAATCTGTCTACTGTAGAAGAGGTTTTCTCAAAAGGAAAATACATGCAGAGTGCTACAGTAGAACAGTCTCATACAAAGTGGGTACGATACAATGGGGAAGTTCCTAATCCTCGACCTGGTGCGGTAAGTTTCTGTAGTCTTGGATCTGATGGCTTTTTTAATGCTCAGGAAGAAAGAGACTAGGGAATATTAGGTAACCTACTAATGATTAATTTGTTTGCCCTCACTTGGTTGCTTCTTGTTGTAAAGACTTTGTAGAAAAACACTCAAGCAATGTGTTCTGAACTTCTAATCTGGGAATCAAAGTGTTTGGTTTCTTGGTTTGTTTTTTTTTTTCAGTTTAGAATTGAGTTATTGGCTGGTTTTATATTTTCATTATTTTGTTAATAATTTTCACTTGGTAAAATAGAACTCAGTATACTCTATCAACATCATATACTTCTTAGTTTAGATGAAATGAAGTATACTAAGTGTTGCATTATCACAGTACATTCAGCATGTTTTTCCAGTGTAGTGCCTTGCTCTGCAAACTATAGCTTTCACAGTGCTGGACCTCTTTCAGATTTTTCTTACTTTCTTATGTTCCTTACAGTCATTTCATTGCTAGTGCTGAAAGAGGTGACAGTTAAAAGTAGTTAAGATGCATGAGAGCACAGGAGTATATTACTAGAATGTATTTTGAACCCAAACAAAAATGTAGTTCAAAGCTCAGGGTTTAGTATATCACAGAATCCAGAGTGCTATGAGACCTGAGGACTTTCCTTTGTACAATGAGTATAGTGTAAAGGTGTGGTTACTGGACAAAATAATGCAGAGAAGAAAATTTATACAACTGCTGTTGATTGTCTTTATTTTGTACAAGTAAATGATACAATGTGGTTGTCTCTTCTCTTTTTTCTCCCACCCCCTCCCTGAACCTCCTTCTAGTGTATAAACAATGAAGCCAGAGCATCAAACTACATGAGTTCTCTGAATTTACCAGACAAAACATTGCAGTTTGTTAAAGATCATCCTCTAATGGATGACTCAGTGACCCCAATGGGAGACAGACCTCGGCTAGTAAAGCGAGATGCGAAGTATACACAGATTGTAGTAGACAGAGTCAGAGCACTCAATGGCACCATCTATGATGTCATGTTCATTGGTACAGGTGGGTTCTGCAAAACACCTTTGTTTGATGATGCACTGATTCTTCAGTTTTGTTAGAGAAACTCTTGAGATTTCCATATTTACAGTGCTTTTACACCAGCTGGTGTTTCTGTTAAAAAGTAAGTGGACAATCTTAGGTGCTTTGAAAAAGTATTGCAGTAAAAGAACTGCAAAGCTGAATGAATGCAGCAAATCACACAATAGAGTCCCCAAGTGGTCATTCGGTGTAGCAAAATGTTATTTCTTGCTCAGAGCTCCTGATAATGGCAAGTTCAGTAGTTGTCTTTGACACAGAGTTGTTCAGCTGAACAGCAAGCAGATTATTGAGACAATTTAAAACGATTGTGCAGGTTTTTTTCCTGCCTTTTTATTTCAAGGATTTTAAACATACTGCTCTGTTGTTTCAGATCGAGGAGCCCTGCACAAAGCTATCAGCTATGAAAATGGAATGCATATTATTGAAGAAACACAGCTTTTTCCAAATTTTGAACCAGTCCAGACTCTCTTGCTTTCATCCAAAACAGTAAGTGGTGTAAGCATCACAGCGTTCATCTCATTTTGTTCTTTCACAAAACCTTTTTGTACCAGTTTGTAACCTTGTGACAAGAGACTATTACTGTGCACAGAGCTGAAGGCTGGATTTGTAACTCACCATGCTGCAGCAGTCACTAAGCCTGCTGCCTTTCATTATGTTTGGCAGGTGGCAAGCTTCTGAAGGCATGTGGACGTGGGGAAGGACTGGGGGTGCACAACTGTGCAGGTCTTCACTTGGTTTCCGTGTGCAGAAGTTGAAAACTGTAAGGTGTTTTAAGACACCAGATTTCATGTTAGGAGTAATATAAAAAACCTGACCTCTTGTGGCCACTTCAGATTTGTGAGGAAAAATTCTCAGGGTTAAGGTTAGCAGAGAGAGTGGTGTGTGGGTCTGAGGAAACAGACCTAAGAAGAGAGAACAGTCTTGTCTAGCACAGAGACTCATAATTACATGGCTCATTGATTTCTGCTGTCCCAAATAACACAGGCTCCTGCGTGCTGCATGTGTCAGGAGAGCAGTCACATTGCTGCAGCTGTGGGTGAGGACCTCTGGTAAGGTTCTGTCTGCCCAATGGGCCACCAGCTGCAGCTCCAGCTGGATGGCACAAGATCTGCTGCAGGCTCCAAACCTGGCAGCTGTCTGCACCGTTCATCAGTCGCTTGGTTTAATCCTGGAGTGATTATGTGACCGTAGGAGGATAATCACTATGTGTAGTTCCTACATGATTTAGGTTTCTGGCCCTAGTTACTCAGACCTTCAGATCCATGAATGCATCTGTCTATGCTCAGAGTAGTGACTTGTAGCATCAGACCCCTCAAACAGTGAGATTTCTGAGTTTCATAAGGAATTAATGCCTCTTTTGAAGTATCTGATAGTAATAATTCAGTACCTAGTGATCCATAAATGCTCTGCATCTTAGGCATTTAGGAATAGTTTGAAGCAGCTTTTATTTTTGTGCGATATTTAATAAAATTGTGCATGATAACATGATCAGCTCAGTGGAAGAGAGCATTATGCCATAATTTTTACATGCTCATCTTGCACACTTATTTATTCTTTCATGCTTATATTAGAAGTCTTGAGGACAGAGTATGTTTTTGCTAGACCAACAAAAATCAGGATTTAAGACGTCTGTGCTTATAGTTTTCAGTAAACATGTTTGTATTGTTTTTGTGTGATACATCATACTGGTAATTCACTATATATGTGTGTAGATACATATTATGTGTGTGTATATATAAATAAATATATGTGCACAAATGAAGTGTTTGCTTTATCTGCAAATAAAGCTTCAAATTACTTGCTTTTACAGGAAGTTTCAGAATTTGCCCAGTCATAAAAGATAATGATGGATAACTCTTCTAATAAATATGCTAATACTCATTCTTCTAATCGTGGGGTCACTCATACACTGGCTTATGATTCACCCATTTCAGAGGAGTACAAAGAAAGAGATGGGCATTATAGCCTGATACCAAAGACCCATCATGTAGCAATTTTAGCACAACTTAGTAGTGAAGGCTAGTGTAGAAATTATGGCACTGAATTTATTCACTTTGAGTCCAGGTGCCACATGCTCAGTTCCTCAAGGGTATCCAGAAAGGAGGCAGTGTGAGACATGGTATAGAGGCTGCAAAGGGAATTCACTGTCTTTTCACAGAGAAACTTCTCTCAAAGCTTAGAATTGAAATAAAGCACTACTTCCTGCATTGACACTGTGGAGAGTAACAGTTTGTGTCTTCTGCAAAGGAAAATTTCCATGTTGCTAGTATAATTTTTGATGCTTGAAACAATACCATAAAACTAAAGTAGTGCTGCCCAGTTAATTTTCATAAAAGCAGAGGTCCTTTTCAATGATGAGGAGTGGGAGGTTAGGTCAGGTGCCAGAGCCATGAAAACTGTATAGTCACAGTACCACCAAGGCAGGGATTACTGCTGCCCCCCAGCCTGAAAACACAAGTTTCTGCCTCCACAGTCAGTGGCTACTGAAGTCCTTCACAGAACCAGTATTGTGATATATGTCATGACATCCCGTAGTAGTGGATTAACCACAGAAGGGTAATAATTATTCTGATGGTGGGCTTTACACCTCTCTGGAGTCAGAGTGCTTTCTGAACACATTTTTCATTAGGCTCTAGATTCTTCCCACGTTGTTTGGAGGGTGGTGGGCAGAATCAGATAAGCCTACCGTAGACCATCTTAACTCCTCCTTGGCTGGAAGGCATGTCTGGATCTTTTTAAAATGGTTTGCTCAGCTCGCTGCATGTTCCCTGAGCGCTTGGATGTACAAATTGGGAAACATGCGAAGACACTACAACCCATGCACAGTGTTGCACTGTTGCAGCGTTATCTAGCAGACCACTAGAGAGATGAGCAGTGCTTGGTGCACTGTGGAAACCTTCGAACAGAATGGGTAGCTTTTCCTAGGAAGTTGTATATCTGCAGCATAGACTGAAGTCACGTAGAAAGTCCATGTAGACTTTCTTCTGTGGGCACTGCGGCGTAATCAGACACAAACCTGTGTTAAATTTCAGGATGAAGGACTGCATTTGAATGTACGTTCAACTGTCTTTCAAAATCTTACTTCCAGCAGTGCCAGCAGATTCTTTTTATGATCCAGTTTTGTCCTGCATTTTCCATTGTCAAGAGTTTCCTTGAAAGCTGTCTGCACATTTCACATGCGAGATGGCTCCAGACTAATTTGCGCTTGGTCTTGTAGCTTCCTCTAGAGCCTTCCTCATGATCTTTGCATTAAAGAGACTGACCTGTTGTGAGTTCTCATCCCAAAACCTCCTTACATCCTTAGCTGAAAGAGCAGAGCATCAGTGAGCCCCAAATTCTAAATTCAGCCCCAAGATGCTCCGTCAGGTGTTTTCTTGGAGCTGTTTTTGATATCAAGACCAAACATCTGCACCTGAACGTGAGATTTTTGAAGTTTCTCTGCTTGAAGTCTTTCTTGGGTGTCCACTCATCACTTTGTGACCATACTCATCCTGCCAGAGTCAAGCAGTCTCACTGTAGACATGATGCCTGTGCACATTTCTGTGTACTGAGATATTATGCTGATTTGAGACAAACTCAGGAGGAATCGCCCTTCCTCCCCCAGGTTTGACGAGTAGTCTCTCAGAGGAAAGTGGAAAAAACCCTGTTTATTTACAAAAGGCACACACACCAAGTGCTTGCAGGCACAGGTAGATAGATGAATAATGTATGACTATAAACCTCTCGTGACGGAAAGCAAAACCTGGATAAGCTCAGCAGTCCTTTCCGTGCCCTCTTCTGCCGCTCTGCGCTGCGGGGAACCCCCTAGGGGTCTGAGGTTGTGATCTGATGTTGTGAATCAGAATTCAGTTGAAACAGTTCCAGGAAAAGAAAAAAAAATCCCAAGGAAAACTTCCTTGTCTCACCTAGCTAAAAAAAAAACCCAGACAAAAAAAACCCCTCTCTCTCCCTTGAGAAACAGAGCTGAAAAAACTGGCCAAAAAACCACAAAAAAAACAGGAAGGAAAAAAATAGCCCTCTCTGCCACTTCTACAGCCGAATGAGGGAAAGAAAAACCTGTCCAAGTCCCGGGAAGTGTGTGGTGGTGTTTACATTTTTCAGCCTGAAACACTCTTGGCTCTTAAGGGTACAAGATTCATTTTAGCATAAAGCAGATGAGAGGGATTGCTGGTGTCATACAGTCAAATCCAGGACAGATGTGTATGGCTGCAGTACAGGAAAAGCCATTCCATACTTGGATCCAGCTCATTTGGCGTGACAACTGCAGCAGGGTGCTGATAAATCTGCTTGGTATTCTGCTCAGGATGAAGCCAATGCACTGCCAATGTGGGGTGTGCCACTCAGCTCTCTGTGCAGAGCCTCTCAAGAGGAGTAGAGTCAGTCAAAGTGGTTTTGGGTTGCAGCACAAGCCCCTTTCTTGAGGCTTTGCCTAATAACATGTAGAGTCACAGTGTACCTTTAGCCATCGGTTTCCCTGAGCGCCAAAGGAGATGAGTGAAATAGGGTGGCTGCGTGCCTTGCATAATAAGAGTAAGTGTGGTGTTTTCCTGCTATGCACAGTCAGACTTGTTTGGGATCCCTGGCAGCAATTCTGATTATATTACCCTTCTCCTGGGTGTCTTGCCAGTGCTGTTTCCTTTGAATACTACCAGTGTTCCTCCTTGAGAAGCATTTGACTCTCATAAGGCTGATGCTGATGTGGCTGCAGAGAGTGCCTGGCTGAAGACCTGAAGGCAGTAGGGCTGCTTTGGGTTAATAGTAGCAGGCCCTGCACAGAGTCTTGCCTGCTCAGTCTTGCACATGTCAGCTGCAGCCTTGTCATCAGCACAGGCTTGCCGTGCCTCATAGAAGGATTGTCGGTGCATTCGTATTTCTGGAAGAACTGTGTGATAAAGCCGTACTTAGACATGATTACTTTCCATTGTCATAAACTGTATCTGTTCCAGTTTTTCATTGTCTTTTTACACTTTCAACATTGCTGTAATATTTTAAAGATAAGTTTCTGGAAATAAAAGCTAATCAAATACTTACTCTACTTATGCACCAGTTTTTACAAACATGGCTGTATGTATGCAGCTGTTTAATAATATTTAAATTGTTCCATGAGTTGGATTGTTTGGCTTTGAGAAAGTGATTGGCTGTGATTATTTTTGGGGGGGTTTTTTGTTTGTTTGTTTTTGTTTAGTTTTTTGTTGTTGTTTTGTTTTCTTATTGTGCTTTGTTTTCTTTAGGGCAGAAGATACCTCTTTGCTGGTTCAAATTCTGGTGTGGTGCAGTCTCCAGTGGCATTCTGTGACAAGTACACCACTTGTGTTGACTGTGTTTTGGCAAGGGATCCTTACTGTGCCTGGAAACCCCTTGAAGCTTCTTGCACGGATATTTTTAAAGAAGGTGAAATGGAAAGGTAATAGTATCCTTAGATACCTTACAGTTACAATCAGTATTTAATCAGTCTTGTCCCTTACTGGTAAGTGGAATTTTAAAGACTGGATGTTTTCAAATACAGACTTCTTCCTATCTGTTTATGTCTGCTAGTGCTGTTCAGATAAGATGACTCTTACTTAGTACAAGGGGATGAGCACACTTTAGGAAACAAGATTTGAAGTTCTAATGATTGGTCTTCCTTTTACAGGAACTGGATTCAAAACATAGGTGGAGATGCATCTTCTTGTTCTGGTGAGTTAGTCTTTGAAGAGCTCTTTCATATATCTAGGTGAAGTAGTGAAAGAGTTCTGTTTAGTTCAGCTTTGATTTTGTGATTATCTGGACATTCATTTATATTTTAATAGGTATGAGATTCTGCTTTTGAATATTTGAGCATCTGTACAGCCTGCATGTTGTCTTAAAAATGTCTGTGTTTGTATGCATTTCAGTGTGCACTGCACAACCCCCTGAAATGAATGGGGGCATCTCAACAGTGACTTGTGAATGAAAGCAATACCAGAAGTACTTCTATTGCAGAGGCCTCTGTCTCTTTGATGGAGCAGTTGACATTCTACTGTGAGCTTTGACAAGTGCTTGGCTATTGCTGCTAGATCAGATTAAGTGATTCTGAAAAAAAGCTGGTTTTATGGTGAGAGGGGAGGGGGAACACAGAACATGATATAGGGCAGCTGAAGTACCTTCCATAGTACTTTAAGACAAGTAACCACAGGTCCTTTATAGTGTGTACTGCTGCCACCAGATCAAGGAGATCCTAAAGAGGAGTAGTGTTACAGTAGACTTGAACTGCAGTAAAAAAAGCTCTCAAGAGTTTGATTTACTTGCTTTTTACTTCTAATTGAAGCAAAGCATGGACTGCCATGAGAGTTTTGCTTGTTTGTTGGTGGGGTGTTTTTTTTTTTTTTTTGGTTAATTTATGTTATGGCATTATGGGTGTGCAATAAGTGCAGATAGCCTTTTATGACAGAAGAGAGTTCCTAGTTGAGTTTCCTCTTGGATATTTTGTAGTTGCTGATTTACTTAAAATGGACTAATTGGAGATAAAGTGAGACCAGTTTCAGTATCTTGTCTCAAACAATGACTCGTCTCAAGTCACAACAGCACACTCAGTTGTGGATCAGTGAGGTCCAATCTTTATCTAGAAGTGGAGGTTGTCTTAGAGTTTGAGCTGTCCTATATTTTAGTCTGTCTTGATGTTTCATGTGAGCTTGTATTTTCACTGAGATTCTTGCATGCTGTCCACTTGGTCTTGTGAGGTGAATACCACGATAATCTTCATGCTTCAGTAAGACTAACACAGTCTGGTGAAGCTGTACAGATTAGAGCAAACTGGAATCATTGCTGATACTCTGCACGTTTATTTTGATGTTCCAGATAAAGTAAGAGAGAATCCCCTACAGCATACATTCAAGCATGGGAGCACAGCAGAACTCAAGTGTTCTCAAAAGTCCAATCTGGCACAGGTAGTTTGGAAGTTCAGAGATGATGTGCTGAGAGTGGAGAGTCCCAAGTACCGTCTGCTGGAAAAGGCACTGCTCATCTTCAATTTATCAGAAGGAGACAGTGGTGTTTACCAGTGTTTGTCAGAAGAAAAAGTGAAAAATAAGAAGTTTTCTCAAGTGCTGGCTAAGCATGTTTTGGAACTGAAAAAAATGCAGCATACCACGGTGGGCCCCACTGCGACGGCCACACCAACAGAAGGTAATAGTGATGTGCCAAAAGTATCAGCTGTATCTACCGAGGGCTCTACTGCTCACACCTCGACCACTCACATGATACCAGTAACGACATCAAGGATATTAACTAAGCCCATTGGCCCTGTCCTAACAAGTGTAGCCTCCAACACAGAGCTCTTCAATTCAGTTCCTGATGCGGTCCCGGAAAAGACAATGTTCCTCAAGTCAAATGACAACTTCCTGCTGATGTTCCTCTTCCTCTTCTTTTTCATTCTCTTTTTGTGCCTGCTCTCCTACAACTGTTACAAAGGGTACTTGCCAGGGCAGTGCTTGAAATTCCGCTCTGTCATGCTGCTTGGTAAGAAGAAAACGAAGTCAGATTTTTCTGATTGCGAGCAAAGTGTGAAAGAGACGCTGGTGGAGCAGGGCAGTGTCAGCCACCAGAGCGGGGAGCAGCCCAAGCCCGCGCACGACACCGGCTACGAGACTGAGCCCGACTGCGGGAACAGCCAGCTGCAAGCTGGGGATTCACAGGCATCCCGCGAGGCCAAGGACAAGCCCTTCGATGTCAAGTGTGAGCTCAAGTACGCTGACTCGGACGTGGAAGGGGACTGAAGGGCCGCGCCGTCCCTCTCGGTGGTGGAAGAGAGCTGTGGTCCTGCGGCTGGCTATTTGAGCACGGAGAGCCTGGGTGTGACAGCTAAGCCATAGCAGGGTTTACATGCTTAAGCTGTACAGCAAGCCAATTTTCATTCAGATCTCAACAGATTAGAGAAGTGGTGTACTTGTCTGGAGACCATAGCATCTTGTGTTGTACTATCTTTTTTTTTTTTTTAATTTTTCCAAATGGCCAGTTTCAGATCACCACTTGTTTATTCCCAATTTTTCCCCCCACTGAGCGCTTTGCTCTAGTGAAGCTACTTGCTTGTTCTTTGGCCATGTTCTTCCATAGAATAAAAATAACTTTATCATTCAGTTGGCTTTAAAAAGTACTTCAGTCTACACACATTTTTAGTTGCCATTAAAAAGGATCTAGTTTAATTTTAATTCCAAATTGGAAATTGAGTTTAGTTTATCAGATTGGTAAATTATAGACTTTTGTCCAGATTGGGACATTTTTTTTCTTTGCTTCTAGTGATTGTTTTTAGTTTTATGCTTTGTGTTTTGGCACACTAGATCTCTTTAGTTGGTTAAAGTTAATTTTTTTAACTGCTCTTTAAGTATCTTAGATATTAAGGTAAAATGGGGATAGCATTGCCTTGATTTGTGTAAGACTCAGGGATAATCTTGTTTAAAGGCTTTTTTCTTTGCTGCTTTCTAGAAGTGTAGGTACAACAATATCAGTACATGGAGTAAGTGGGGAATATTGGGGAAGGAGGAAACAAATGCTTTTCTTATTTTATTTTTTTTTTCCTCCCACCCACCAGCCAGCCAGCTGGGCATAGTCACATTTTATTTTCTATACAAAACTGGATTTTTTTTTCCTTTAGTTAATAAAACAGTACAGGCAAGCAACTGTCAGTTAGCAGTGACATGGAAAGAGATTTCTTGCATTGTAGAAGCAAAACAGGAATGAAGAAGAATTAACTCCAACAATTCAGCTAGTGACTCGCTGGAATGGACTGTTAGGACACAGCCTGATGAGAAAACGTTGCTGATTTTTTTTTCTTCTTTTCAGACTCAGAAATAACTCAGCTTCTTTTTGTGACAAATACTTACAGCTTCACCCTTTCTGGATGATACCTTCACTCTCCTATGCAACTGGAGACTGAAACTGGAGCTGCTTAAACAATCAGTCCTTTGAACTGTTTATGTGAATCATGCTTGCTAAAGTGAAAGTGTGCGTTTGTTCTCAGCCTGGTTCACAGCAGCACTGTTTGTCTGTAAAAGCATTTTGTGTGCAGTACAGTCCTGAAGAATTGTTCCTCTCACTGCATCTTTCTGTAAATATTGCTAGAAGTAGAATACATTTTAACAGTAAATAGCAGTATGCCTGGGCTGCTTTTCTGTGTTGAACTTTCATGCAAACATAATTTAGACCATCTTAGTGTAAACAGTTTATATTTTATAAGATTCAGTTTGGTTTATTTTTCTATTTTTAATTGTGTACATATAACAGAATAAATATTAAAATAAATTATATTACATCTTGGCTTTTATGAAACATGACACAATGACACTGCTTTCCGTTTGGCAAGCACTAATGTTCCTTGTGGTTTCCTTCAGGGGGGAGAGTAAAAAACTTCTGTAATTAGTTTGAAGCAGCCTCTCAGCTTCAATTGAATGGGATATAACCCAGGGTGGGGAGTTGGGAAGAATGGGGAAAAAAAATGTGGGTAAAGGAGAAAAGTGAACTTCTCTAGGGGCCTAAGACGCTTCTTCTTACTACCTTTCTAAAACTCATTTGTCTTTTTGCATTATTTCTTCATTGTGTGATGTATTTCTTGCAACTTCTTTCCTTAGTACCCTTTTACTTTCTTTTCTGTCCTCTTCTGTCACACAGCCTCATCTCCTATACCTTTCCCTCCTACTGGTACCTCCTTTTTGTCCTGTGTGGGAAGTGATTCACCTCCTTCACCCACCAGTACCCAGCCTGATGTTTGGTCTAGCAAAGACCCCGTAAAGGTCATGTTGTTGCCACCTTTCCTAAGTGACCAGGCACAGCATGTTAGTGTCCGGGGACACTTCCGCCTCTTCTGCCAAGCCACAGGTAAGTTGGAGGACCCCTGTATAAGCCAGCACTTTCTGCATTAAAGGTTTAGCTATGTCACCATGTACTGTGTAAGTTTTACTTTTCTGATGTTTGGGGGGTAGGGGGAAAAAGAGAAAAAAGAGGCAGACGGTATCAGGATGCCAGCATGCTCTTATCAGGAATCAGTGACCGAGAGTACTCTGCTGTATAAAGGAGGCTCTGATTTAGCCAGCCACCTTAGTATGTTAACAGTCAATTGATTTTATTTGGCTCACTTGCATGCTGAAGGAATTCCGTGAATCAAGATTGCACGTGGATGTTTAGCAGGTAGATACTTTCATTGTAAGTGTGTATACAGTTTAAAAAAATACACTTATATTAGATTTGAACTTAACATATTTTCTGGACCAGGTCAGTCATTCCTTTTTCATCTTATTTCAAATGGTGAACTACTTACAGTAATGACAACTTCCATTTTATGACGGATACATTTTCTGAGGTGTCCAGGAGGACAAGCTCTTTTTCCATTGCAATTCAGTATTTATTTTGTTTGGATTATTACAAATTATAATTTGTAATTGCTGGTTTAAACGAAGTGTGGTTTAATGGATCTGAACAGGTCTTCACATGTAACCTTATTCCTTAAGAAAAGAGATTATATAGATTGAATAATTTTAAAAAGTAGTCTTGTTCCATGTTGGTTTGTCTGTTAGTGTTACATGGAGTCAGATGAAAATGCATAAATCCTTATTAGCGTAGATCTTAACAAGGGCATTATTTGTATTTCCATGGCTAAAAGGAACAACAGTAGCATGAAGGTTCTTTCATAGAACAGATTCATTTAGATTGGAAAAGACCTTTCAGCAGTAATTTGTTCACTTTTTGTATAGACAATTCAGAAACCTTTTCCACCATGAAAGAAAAAACAGCACAAAAGATTTAAACAGTTTGATAATTGTGCTACAGACCTGGAATTTATTTTAAAGTTACTTCTTTCCATCCAGTGGTGCCGATCTTAACATGATGCTCATGCTGCTCTTAAAAATTACCAGTAATTGTATTTACCTTGGCAGTGAATGTAAGAAGGAAGGCGCAGTCCTGAAGTCAGCCTGTGGAATTCACTCCTCAGGACGTGTAGGGGTGAATAGTGGAAGAAACTGTAACAACCACCTGACATCCAAGGGATGCAGTAATGGCACAGGTGGGGCCAAGATGATCCAGCTGTGTAAGCGGTTCTGATGCCTCTCAGAAAGCAGTGAAGGACTGGACTTCGTATTACGGATGGGGAGGTTTGCTCCCTTTGGGAAACAACTGGCTGATACGTCACACCCTTCTCTTACCCAGAATTACAACTTTAGTCTGTTGATTAAAAAAAAAAAAACCAACAAAAAATGCAAATGAGCATACTGAACTGATGCAGTTATTTTGTGTCTTTCTGGGTCCTGGATGTGATGATGAGTTTATTCTGAGTAGGGGGCAGCAAAGCTATTGGTTTTGCAAGGAAGGTCTCTACTTAGATTTGTTCACATTTTTTTCGGTGTCTGTTAATACTTATTTATATAAACAGCTGCAATGGAACTTTATTTCCCTAGGCTATGAATATAAGGTAAGGTGTGTTTGCGAGGAGCAAAAGGGTTAAATGAGACTGGCAGCAGATTAAATGTTTTGCCTCGTTGTGCATATGGTATCAGTAAATGTATGATGCAAGTACATAGATTGCCACATCATCCAGTCAAAAACTTCAGGCTTATTTTTAATTAAGTTTCTAACTTAATTACAGAATAGCTGGATCTCTTCCTTTTTTTAATTGTAAATGTCTGTTTCAAGCTGTCTGGAAACTCAGGAGGAGTTGGTGAGTTCTTTTTGCTCATCTCTTACTCATCCCACATGTTTTAACCTGAAAGCACGGCTAAGGATAACACTTTACAACCTTGTAACTGGCTCATTTTGGTAAGGTGAAGTTAAAGTGGATTCAGCACAAACAGCACTTGAGACATACTGTTACTTTTTTACTGAAAAATGAGTTTTTTCAAGCATGGCTTACCCCTGCCCTTCTGGAAAAGGAAGGAATAAATCTCCCTTCACAAATTTTCTCCCAGTTTGTCTCTCTACTCCCCTGAAGTCTCACATTTTTCCAGAGACCTGTCTGCTATACGTGCACGGGCAAACATTAGGTTTCCTGTATGCTGTCTTTAATAGAACTTGTCTCTTCCTCTACAAAATTTTTAAAACCTGTAGAGGCATTGGATGTAAGCTTCAAGTAAATTGAACAAAATACTACTGCATCAGGTTCAGGGGAGAGACTGAGTTGGTGTTGTATGCACCTGCTATATAATTTATCTGGTGCTCTATTAAAATAAGGCATAGTAGAAACAGGATTTTTTTAGAGCTTTGGTCCTACTCAAAGATGTTTTACTGGCACCTCCTTTCCCATCTCTAGCATATCCATGTCTGTAACTTCACAGACAAATTATGTACTAAAATACATGGAGTGTGTTGAGCAACAACTTAAACGCTTTTGTAATCAGAAATGCTGCAAAACGCTGTGCTCTTCACCTGCAGATCCAGACTCCTGAGTGCCCGTGGTGTCGACTCCCTTAGTTTGTCTGCAGGTGGAGGTTTTACATACTGGATTATTTTCAGTCTTGGTGAAATAACCCCAGGAGCGTGAACATAAAGGTTCTATGAACTTAGCAATACCCTTTAAAGGAGTTACTATGTCATGTAGGTACTGAGATGGGTATCTGATAACACCCACGTACAATGCCTGTTCCCTGTCGTTACGCTATTTTAGAAGGAGTACAAGAAATGTTTCCACATCCATGGAAGATCCATAACTTGCAAGAATCAGAATTGCAAGTGGTTCACTAGAGATTTCTACTTGGCAGAGGCTGAAGTTGCACTTAAAGACATGCAGAAGGGTAGGGAAGATATAAAATACACTGCACTGAAAATACACAGTGCAGTGCACATCACTAGGCCTGCTGCAGACCAAGTAAGACTCTTGCAGAGCAAGTCTGAAAGAGACCAGCCCCAGGCTGTGTCAGGTGCCTGAGGGCTGCCTGTGCTGGTGTCACCAAGAGCTGGTGCATCATAGCTCTCAGCAGAAGGGCTTGAAAGCCTGTATTACCCCTTGCTGTGCCTGATTTTTTGTTTCCCCAGGAGGAGGAACTCACTTGTCGGAGACTGACTTACCCATGGAAATAAGAAACCTCATTCTTGGGTGAGGTTTTTTTGCATCATTTACATGATTGCATCAGCCATGGTGCCTAGGGGTGGTCTGGTCTGGTGTAGAGCTCAGTCAGGAGAGGCATGGAGGTATGCAGCATCCAGAGCAGAATGAGCCTACCTAAGAAGGTGCTTTGTGCTGGACAAAATGTTTGTCCAGAACTACAAATGACAGCATTTAAATTACAGCCTGTCAGTGTCTTGTAATAGAATTCACTTGGGTTGTTACTTTTCTACTCTTACAAGAACACAGGTATCAATGAGCAGTTTTCAGTGAGCATGCACCTGTGTTTTATAACCAGTTGGTAAGTGGCTCTTAGTTAGGGACAGATACCATGTTAGTTTTCAAAACAAGAGAACTGTTTAATTAGTAGCCCTGAAAGGAACAGCTCTGCGTCTTCCAAGACAATTAAATCCACTGTATGAATATTTCAAAACTTCATAATTTAAAAATTTTTTTATGAATTATATTTTGACATTTACATAGTGATGCTTTCCTGAAGCAATACCAATGACTTTAATCTATGCTCAGTAAATGGTTGGTTTATCCTCATGTGGGAATGCTAAATTTGCACCTTGTTAAACAATTTCATATCCCACTTTATGAATTACCTTCTCTGCAGACCTTTAGAGTTTTATTACATGGCTACAGTAATCTCATTGTAGCTGTTAATCTGTAATTTTGTAGTTTTGTACCAGTTTTTTCAATGTTTTCTGCACTGACTAAACATTGCTTAAGGGCACCTTGATACTATAAACTGCTTCTTTTGTGCAGATCTCTGACATGCCACCTGTTTATTATTATTTGGGATGCATCTAGAAGATCTGTGAAAAATTAAGATTGTTCCTTTAATATATAACAGAAAAGGATTTGAAAGTCTAAAGGTTATAAAATCAGGTAAATACTGCAGACCCATTTTGCATAAACCTCACATTAAAGATCCTTGTTACTTTAGATTGCAATGTATTAGGGCTGTAATTATCCTACTACAATACTAGCGCTTCTGTTTTCAGACATGGGGCTTGCTGAGACCCTCACATCTAACTCTGTGTGCAAAACCAACAGCATTAAACACCGTTGTAAGTGATGGTGTTACCTGAACTCTGACAGCTATCGTCATAGTGACTTCTGTAACAAAATTGAAGTTTAATTTTTATGAGGACTGTGACATGAATGATGCCTTCTTAAATTCTAGCATCAGCAGCAGACTTTGAAATATTTCTGTAGAAATTTTTTTTGCTGTGCACTTTTTATATATAAAGGCTATGGTCAAACTAATAAATATGTGGAAAGGTGTGCAAAACGCTTTTTTTTTTAAGGACTAGAATAAGTTCAGTGTAAAAATAATTTAGGCATAAGGCACATCAAATTAAAAAAGGGAAGAGCAAAGAAAAGCAGTAGAACCAAAAGTGTTATTATTTCCTCTAAAGATTTCTTTAATATTTCTTTTTCTACATTGCACAGTGTGCAGTTGACTGCATTCATACAGGTTTTTCCTGTGGAATGTATAATGTGCAGTTGGGAAACACCTGGTGTAGCCATTGATAGTTTATAAATGCTTAAAAGGCCCTAAAATACCTTCCCATGGACGTGAGGCTGCATGTGTGGTGTAGTGTATCCTGTGCAGCCAGGAGGTGCTGTGTGCGCTCTCCAGTCCGTCTCAGTGGCTGCATCTCACGTCAGCAGAGGGCTTGGGGTGATGAAGCCATTGCATGGTTTTCAGAGCTTTTCACTGGTACCCACACGCAGTTTAAATATGCCACCCTTTTGAGAAAGTAACTTGTCAGAAAGTCTGTTGAGGCCAAGGAAAACAGCTGGCACCTCTGTGCAGGAGTCCCGCTGTCAAGCAGCAGCTGTGCTGCTTCATTGTCTCGTTCAGCTTCTCAGCTTGTTTTGAGGACTGGGTGCTGCATGGGCTGTTTGCAGAGACGAACTGACTGGATCACAAAACGGGCACTGTTCTCCATTTTAATTTAATATACACAATTAGGGGGGAGACTACAAGGGTGCAGGAAGAAGAGGTTTTGCAGAATCCACATCAGCTTTGTAGTATGACTAGGTACGTAAAAAAGCAGAAGTTTGCTTCCCATTGGGGTCTTTGAGACCCACATGCCCTTTGGGATGTCTTATCTTGGGAGACAGAGGGATTCACTTTGGCATGTGTTTTCTTCTCTGTACCATTTCCTTACAAGAGTTTAATTGATCTCCCAGTTTAGCCTTTCTTCTTTTGCAGTTTGGCATAAATATTTCAACTGTTTTTCTCCTTGCTAATATGGAACTCTTGATTCAGGAATGCCTCTACTTGGAGCAGTACACTGGTACAAACTCCTACACCATGGCCGTGACTGGGCTGCTGTAATTCCTGGTCCTGCCTAGTGAGATGTGATGGGTTTGGACTGGTATCAGAATCTGGAGCATAACCACAATTTTATGCTATTTTCCTCAGAACGTCTTGTTACCCCCCCACCAGCCAGGATTGCAGACTGACTACCTGTACACTTATTTTTCTTCCCCACGAGAGCTACAGCCTGTAGACTTGTAATTATTAATCTGTTGGTGTGATGGCTAACTGGGTGTTAATTTGGAACAAAGCTGTCATCTGTTTTTAACCACTTGAGCAGAAACTGTTACCAGAGCTGCCTCAATGTGTTGTGTGCATTGTCCCCTCAGTGGAGATGAAAAAAATCTTATTTCCATCTCTTCCAGTCATCTCCCTGCTAGATCTTCCTGGCAAAGTAAAAGCAGTAGTATGTGTTCTTTAGAGAATAGGAGTGATTTTTGAAGAGCATGTTATTCCTTAAAATATTTTCTTCACTTTATTTTAAAACTAAATGTCGTAACCCTGCTAGCTGATAGGAGGGTCCAAAATAATGAAGCAAACTTGAAGTGGAATCTAATTTTTTTTCCCTACCAGTCCCTAATTCTAGCTTGTTAGTGCTTCATTTGATTTTCTTCAGGCAATTATCTAGGTTCCAATTGCACAGCCTTTTTCTGGACCCCTTCAGAGAACATCTGAATAAATGCATGGACAGTTACCAACTGCATTTTCATCTAATGGGCCAGTCAGCTCTTTGCCCAACATGCTTCTAAACTCCACTCTGGGAAGGCGGATGCGGCGTCCTCCTTGCACCTACATGTGCTGTGCATCACCTCTGCTTGCTGCTTCCTGCTTTTACTTGGTTCACATTCCACAGGAAGCACTTCCTGCTTTTCACCTGCCTTAATAAGGCTGCATTAGCTTGTGCTGTTGACATTACACCAAGGGACTGGTAATTTAATGAACCAGGTGTCTGAAGAAAGACTGTCATATTCTTCAGTATGAAACACTTGATGTTGGAAGTAATACTCTGGCATTTCAGAGAGGTCTGTTTTCTTTGGCTTTTTAAAGGGATTCTTTTTTCCACCGCTGTCAAGCTTGTCTTCTAGAATGCATTGCCCTACTTTAACAATCAAAAACAAACACCAAAAACCAAAACTACAAAAAAACCCCACCCCAGTTACAGAAGGTACAGGCTATGTAACTTGCATGCTATTTCCAGAAAACTACAAAGGTGCTCGTCTCAATTAAAAAAAATTTCCCCCCCAGTTTTCCAATCAGTTACCCTCTGATGGTTTCATTTACTACTGATTTATTATTTTGGGAGCTTATCAGCAGCAATGACTGAGACTCCTACAATTCAAGAACCTATGACCAGCCCTAAATCTTTCATTCACATACTGGGTAGTGCTGGTGATAATGTTCCCTATTAATGGTTGACTAACCTTTATGGGCTAACTTTGATCTCTGATTTAAAACAACTTTCCTGCATCCAGATTATAGTACCTTTTTAAAACTTAATCCCTACTCTGGATGAGAGCTTCCTTATATCATCTTGGTTTTCAGAAATCTGGGATGTTTGCTGCAGTAGTATTCAGCAAAGGCACAAGCTTTAAATCCAGATGCCATTCTTTTTCTTAATCTGGTGCATGTCATGAGTTTTAACAGGGATTTTGGTGTGTATTGGGTTATACAAGGGAGTTCTTTTCCTAAACCTAAACTTCCCATCACTTGGTGCCTGTGGTTTATCTTCACTGGATTTCAATTTGCTGTCAACTTGCAGAAATTATTAGTTGGAGTCTAGGTTTGCTGGGGGCTCCTGCTGTTTTGCTAACTCCGCTGTCTTTACCTTGGAAGTGCTCCTATTCCAAATGCTACCCCTTGAGAAACTAGTTAGAAACAAGGGAGAACCTGTGCTGAACCAGCAGCAGTGGGTAGCACTGCTCAGGGTTTCACGATGCAGCTTCACTGGGCTGCTTTTGAAATGCCTCTGCAGCTCTGCACATTGCAGCACTTGGCACAAGAGGTCGGCTTGGCCAGTAAGTACTCCCTCTTGCTCCCCCTGCCTTATGTCACTGAGCTTAATCCATAATCTACTCCTTTTAAATTAGTACATCCAAGCTGTCTTGAAAACCGTATGTCTATTAGGATGTGATGTGTATATAGCAAATGCTTAATCTGGTCCAGTTTAGCAGGGCACATCACCATGCTGGCTCTGAATCTATAGCTGTATACTTCAGTTCTTTAAATCTGTTTTTATTTGCTGATTTACTTTAACCTTGGGTCAAATTTACACCAATAACCCAGTGAATGCAGTTATACTGTGAGTAGGAGCTTACAAGCAGCTGCAGTGGTTTAAGTTTTTATGCTATCTCTGTCAGCTGAGTATTGTGGAAAATATTGAGGAAAAATCATCAAGGTATTAAATATGTGGTTTGTGTAACCCAGCCTGATTTGACATAGGTTAGAGAACCCATTCTGCTGGCAGAAACTACCTGGACAGTACCTGGGACATTACTACCTGGGCATTACCATTTAATTCAAACTACTGAAAGCAGAGAAAATGAAATCTGCACTGAAAAGAAGCAAACACTTCCACAGACACTGGAAATTTTGAAGGGCTTATGCAAAGAGAATAAGTAGTTCAGATAATGCCACAAGGTTTCTTGGTTTTTTGATAACTGTTAATTCCCCTTCTAAAATCATCAAGGTGGTGAAGTTGATTTTACTTAATCACTTGTAATTAATGTAGTTTATTTAAGCAATGTTTTTGAAGCTAACTCTTTCAAACATATTTCATGGTTGTTTAGACATAGCTACTTAAGTATCTAGCCTGTTGTGCTGTTTATTCTCTGCTTGATTATTATGTCTTAATAAGATTACTTTTTTTAAATTTTTCAAGCATTCTTAACATGGATGGCAAAGTAAGTAGATCAGGTGTGTCAGAAACTTGTATTTTAAAATTTGTACTAGACATGTAGTTAATTTGTATTACAGCAACAGCAGAAAATGCAGAGTATATGTTCATATTATTTTCCTTTATCTTCAAAAAATACTTCTCTAACCATTACATTTGAGTCTGAATTTATCTCACCATAGAGTTGTAGAAAGCTTGCATTTAATAAATGTGATTCAAACCTTTTGCAGATGAAACTGTTTCACAGTGTATTTTTTATATTGTTTCATCCTGAAAATGAAATCAAAATAGAGACAGTAATTGCCTGAAAATTGGAAACAAACTGCACTGAAATACAAACATCAGTAAAACCCTGACTAGTTCTTGAACCTAGATTCTCCTGTCAACCAGTGTAAGAGGGGATGAGTGCTTATCTCTGGGGATTTCCAGTGCTTCTGAGTGCACAGAAAAACCAAGGAAGGGTAAAACTGCCTAGTTGCACCTTCGTAAGGGGCTGACCTGAACCAACACAGCTTGCAAAATTTAATGTATAAGGAAATTGTTGGATTTTATTCTCTTGGTGAAATGTGGATGTAATCTTTAGTACTGGAAAATAAAGCAGGTTCTCTGGTGTGAACAGTACATTTGAAGTAAGTTTAGGGAAGTGTCCTGCACTAAGCATGCTGCTTCATTGCATAGCTCCAAAATGGTACTTAGAGATTTTTATCTTTCTGCTGTGCTTGTACTTACTATTCCTCCCATTTGTCCAAATTCCAACTTCAGCATTAGTTTACTGAAGTAATTCGTCCCTGGTTCCAGACTTCCCCTGAATTTAGTGACATGTAACCTATCTGCTGTTAACTGCAGAATGAGTGCAAGCATCCATAAAAACACCTTTTTTAAAAAAATGAGTGCGTGCTAGACCAGCTGTTTCCAATCCAGCGTACGCTTGCCCTCTCCACTGCGTTAGAGCTGTTGTCAGTCCTTGACTGTGCCACGTCCCTCAGAGAAACTCTGCAGGGCTTAACTAGATCATGTTCGCTATCATTCACCACTGCCCTTACTACTAATTTATGTGTCCATATTTGTGGCAGATTTGGAAATAAAACTTTCGACAGTATTTAACAATACATTGAAGAAGTACAAAAATGTAAAAACTAGCACTTTCTCCTTGTTTTTTCCTGCCTCCATGATTATCTAAAACTTAATTGTTTTTCAGGACACTAATCATAGAACTGTATTTTTCTAGGGAAAAGATGTCACGTCAATTTGCAATATGAAGTGCTCACAGTAAAAGCTGACTTACGTAGGTTCTGTCAAGACATATTGGCAAAAGTAGTTTACTTTCTTTTTACCCCAAATTTCTCTTTATGTCTTCTCTTGCTAAGGCTACTCTGGATCCTAGGCCCAGAGGGAGAAACAGGCATGTTTTAAACATCAGAATTACAAAGATCTTAGCTTGGCCCAGATGTCTGTATTTTCAGTGGAAAGGCTCTGATGCTGCCAAGTGCACTTCAGCCAGCCTTGCTAGTTTTCTGGGAACAGCTGTTCTGTCCTCTAGGCTACTCTCAATCTCTGATTCATTCAAATGTTGTCCTTGCAGGCTAAGACAAATAATAGTAACAAGGCTAAAAAATTACATTGCTCTTTGTTGTTGATCCAAGCTTCTTTCAAGCTTTGTCTTGCTGAAGTGCCTGCTGTGACTACTGGTTCTGTGCTTTTTCCAATTCTGCCTCTTTCGTGACTAGTTCCAGCATCTTTGACACACTGAGTTCTTGAACTTTTCCACTCCTTTTTTTTCAGATTCTGTGAGGCATGTCTCAAGTGGTTTCAGCTTTGCACCAGAAGCTAGCTTGATCAGCAGTAGGTAACATGTCCTAGTGCTACAGGAATTCGGATAGGCAGATAGGGCTATACTCATCCTTGGCTCTACCATGTTTGTGGGCCAAGCTCCCCCTTTCAAGAATCCACACAGAATTCCTCAGTATGTATAAACTCACAACTTTGGCTTAAGCCTAAATTACCAGTGCTAGCTCCTTTATATCCCAAGTTTTTGGTACTCAGAATTTCAGCTGAAGAAACCTAGGAAACATTAAAATCAATCTTTTATGATTTAAAGCCTGATCTTGATTATACAGAGTTTTGTTTTCTTTTCAAAGACTCATCTATTTTCTTACAGAATAAGAAATGACTGACATTTTTACAGGTCCGGATGACTCCTACTTTGTCTGGAAGAAGAATGGACAAAAGATGAAGGCATGCATCATGGAGCAATCTCATATTCTGCTTGATGGCAGACTGCATGTTCTCAGCTGGGTAGAAGATTCAGTATCAGAAAACACAGAATATGTATGTTCATTCATCTCAAAAGTTGGGAACACAACGTCAGAAGTGCTGATCACAGTGGAAGATAAAGGTAGGCCTGTTTTGAGTGTATGCCGTGTTTGGCCTGACCCTGATATGAGTAAAGCTCTGTAATATTCACCCATAAAACATGTGCGTTTCTGAAGATGGTCACTCTTGCCTACTGCATTACTATCCACTTCACTTGCTTATGAAAAGGTTTTACAGCTATAAAAACTCCCTATTCCACCCCTTCCCTCAAAGGGCTAATGTAAATTAGCAGTTATGATCTAGAATTTGAACCAAAACCAGCTAAACTAATGAACAAAAACTGAAAAGCAGATGAGTAACAGAGAGCTACAAATAAGCACTCTGCTAGAATTCTAGAGGGTAATGTCGAAAAATTGTTTTTAATTCATAAGGACTTAAGTCAGATGGTAAAGAGAAACCCCCACTAGCCAGGATTTTTAAAATCACATGATTTGTAAGCCACCTATAGGCTTGTAAGCCCCTCTGCACCATTTGGGCACTAACTAGGCAGGAGGGCAGTTAGTTAACTTCAGCACTTGTGCAGGGCTTTTGGATATCCAAACTGCTTGCTGCAACTAGCTCTTGAGAACTTATCCAGGCCTGGAGAAGGTCTGAATAGTCTTTAAAAAGACAGCAGGAGCAATGAAAATCATATAGCATGGCTTTTCTTGCCAAGATGAAGGGAAAAATAATTAGCTGGTTGACACCAAATGTGAGTCTGTCAAGGATGGCTCAATGCTGCTTTTTTCAACTACAGAGAAAAGCAATGGGAATTATGGAAGTTATGCCATCACTTCAGTTACTTTGAAGTCTCTCTGAGAAGCCGAATTAAGAGCATCTCAGTGAAACCAATGCAAATGTAAAACAGAGAGAGGGGCTTTCACTGTGCTCTAAAAACATGACAACTGCTAGTGTCCCAGAGAATAAACAGAAAATATGTCACCATCAGTTTTACATTCTGCCGGCAGACAGAAAAGCTAGCAGACAGAAATAGCACTAGAATTTTATTAAGATGTAGTAACATAGCCCTTAAATTCTCAATGGAAGGAAGAATAATAAACTCTTAGGTGTGATCACATGGCACCTACAGGATGGCTGGAGGATCAGACCCAGCCAGGATGGATTTAGGAGGGGCAGGTCCTGCCTGACCAACCTGATCTCCTTTTATGAGCAGGTGACCCGCCCTGGGGATGAGGGGAAAACTGTGATGTTGTCTACCTGGACTTCAGCAAAGCCTTTGACACCCTCTCCCACAGCACACTCTTGGAAGAGCTGGCAGCCCACGGCTTGGACGGGCCAGCCTTTGCTTGGTTCAGAACTGCCTGGGCAGCTGGGTCCAGAGAGTGGTGGTGAATGGTGTTGCTTCCAGTTGGCAGCCTGTCACCAGTGGTGTCCCCCAGGGATCAGTTTTGGTGCCAGTCCTGTTAAATACCTCTACTGATGATCTGGATGAGGGGATTGAGTCCATCATCAGCAAATCTGCAGATGACACCAAGCTGGGAGCGAGTGTCCATCTGTTGCATGGTAGGAGGGCTCTGCAGAGAGCCTGGACAGGCTGGATAGATGGGCCAAATCCAACAATATGAGATTTAACAAGTCCAAGTGCCAGCTCCTGTGTTTTGGCCACAACAACTCCCTGCAGTGCTACAGGCTGGGCACAGAGTGGCTGGACAGTGGCCAGGCAGAAAGGGAGCTGGGGGTGGTGATTGACAGCGACGGAACATGAGCCAGCAGTGTGCCCACGTGGCCAAGAAGGCCAATGGCATCCTGGCCTGGATCAGGAACAGTGTGGCCAGCAGGACCAGGGCAGTGATTCTTGCCCTGCACTGGGCACTGGTGAGGCTGCATCGTGGGTACCAGGTTCAGTTCTGGGCCCCTCAGTTTAGGAAGGGTGTTGAGATGCACGAACACGTCTGGAGAAGGGAACAAGGCTGGTGAGGGGAGAGCTCCTGAGGGAGCTGGGGGTGTTTAGCCTGGAAAACAGGAGGCTCAGGGGAGACCTTATTGCTCTCTACAGCTCTCTGAAAGGAGGGTGAGGCCAGGTGGGGGTCGGCCTCTTCTCCCAGGCAACAAGTGACAGGATGAGAGCACACAGCCTTAAGTTACGCCAGGGGAGGTTTAGTTTAGACATTAGCTGGAATTTCTTCACAGGATGATTACACATTGGAATAGGCTGCCCAGGGAAGTTGTGGAATCACCATCCATGGAGGCATTTGAGAAAAAACTGGACTCAGTGCCATGGTGTAGAAGACAAAGTGATAGGTCATAGGCTGGACTTAATGATCTCAGAGATCTTTTCCAGCCAGTTAATTCTGTGATTACTGAAAAATGGAGAATTTACTAACTGGACACATCCATCACATCACTGGACCATCATGTCGACTGGTCCTCTCCATCATGTCACTCTTCTCCCCCAGCTTGGTATGACCTAACTGGAACATTCCTGTGCTTGTTAGATGGGTTTGAACTGTTAATTTGTAGGTCATACTTTCTAGATCTCAAATCACAGATAAGGGCACTAAATCTGTTTACTCTGGAGGCTAATAAGTTTTCTGCACAGGGTAAGACACCACCATTTCAACAGAACTTCTTGCCAAATAACATGAAAGAAGGTAGAGCAAAATGAAGGACAAGACAAGGTTCCTTCTAGCCCCCTTCCTGCAGGACACGAAGTCCTGCAACTGATCAGGTACCGACTTCTGCACCATTATGTGGTTACATAATCATCCCATGTACCGTTCCCAGAGAGTGCTGCTCAGGATGCATGGACCAAGGAATTTGATACCTGGAGAAGTGCCATCAGTGAACATGACAAGATGATGCAAAACTGGAGGAAAACATGGGTAAGGATTTTACAAACTGCCTGTTGGACTTCTGCAACTGCATGTATTTATATAACAAAATGATCTGTATTCCTGTACGTGTCATCATTCTTGACACCCTCAGCAGTAAAATCTGCTCTGTGACATTCATTGTAGTTATGTCAGCTTGTTCCTTCAGTCCACTAACCAACTGCTCACATCAGCAGTTCTCTCCCTGCCCAAAACAGTAAGTCTGTGTACACTGAATATGGTACATCAATTTCACCACATCTGTAGACTAGCTGGATTGCAGAGACTACTGGACTTCCTAAGTGCTACTGCTCATAAAAGCTGACCTTTTCTAAAAAAAAAAGTCCAGGTATTAATGTTTTTGTCCAAGTTAGAATAAAGACTACTTTTGAAAACCTTTGGATATGACACACTTGTCAAACAGTCAGTACAGGCAACCTTTAAGCTTCATTTTAATTTTTAAAGTGAGCCTTATTAACACCCCATTCTGAAATTTTTTTTCAGGAGACGTGCAACAAGAAAAACAGCCTCTAATGGACAAAGGAATGAACAGGCTAGAAGGAGGAATGTATGCAAGCTAAGAGCACCTGGTACTCTTAATATTACAGCATTTTGAGATGTCTTTTCAAGTGTTAATGCTGGCATTAAAATTGGTATTCAGGAGAATCACCTCAAGCATGAAGTGGAAGGGGATATTCTTACAGCACCAAAGAATAAGCTACATGCTGCAAGAAAGCTCACCTGTCCCATGCTGCAACTATCTCTGGTTTTCTGATGTCAGTTATTTCAGCTTAATAAAGAACAAAAGTAGTCTCAGTAAGATTTGTGCTGTTCTAACAATATATGTCTTCTGAGTTCATTAAGCAAACCAGGTAATTTTGGGCTTGAGAATCTTGACATATAATTTAGAAATTAGGATGTGGATCCCATTTATTTAAAGGCATTTCAACTTGTACAGTTATTTTCTTTTACGATGTTTACCCTTATGTTGCCAGAGTTTTGAAGAGCATTCCTTTCTGGTGTCAGCAAGTTCATTTGCTCACGTTTCTATTGATAATTGTGCTGGTTTTGCCTGGGGTGGTGTCAATTTTCTGCACAGTGGCTGTTATGGGGCTGTGTTTTGGATTTGTGCTGAACACAGGGTTGATAATACAGAGATGTTTTGGTTATTGCTGAGCAGGGTTTACACAGAGCCAAGGCTTTTTCTGCTTTTTGCACTGCCATGATGGCAAGGGGTTTGGGTGCATGGAAGGATGGGAAGAGACACAGCTGGGACTTGTTTTGAATTCCTTGTTTTGCTTTGCTTGCTTGCACAGATTTTGCTTTCCCTATAACCCTGTCGTTATATCAACGCATGAGTTTTCTGGCTTTCATCCTTCTGATTCTCTCCCAGCTCCCACTCTGAGAGGCTGGCTGATGCTTGGTTGCTGGCTGGAGTTAAACCATAACAGTAATAAAGTTTTTCCCTATATAAAGAAGTTCTGACTAATGCTTAAAATACAGATACCATTACAAAGTGAGCAACCGGACTCTTTAGTTTTTGCGAACTATTCTTCTATATTTAAGATAATGTAGCTTAAAAAATTCCATGTTGAATTAATTAAGACAATTCCTTGTGATCAACTGCAGATTGAAAATGTGAGGACCTACACAATTCACAGTGAAATTGTTCTACTGCATTACTGCTCAGACTTTCTTCCTTCTGCATCTAATAAACAAAAGCCGCAGGTATAATTCAAGTTTTACTGTGCTCCCTGGGTTTCAACAAGCTGGAAGCAAGTAAGACGCCACCTAATAATCATCCCAGCTGGAGAGCTGCTCCTAGCAGTAACAGAAAGCTTCATCCTAATCCCCAAATTATCCCCTAAACGGGAAGATTTACATTAGTGTTTCCCACATTAAAGCAAGCAGTCTCCTCCTGCTAAGACCTGAATGACACTTTTTTTTTCAGTATCAGACTATCTTGTCACACATGCAGGGTGAAAATTCTTACGTTGTCCTGACTTTTCTTAACCATTTTCCCTATTTTTCACATGGGCAATCATAAATTAATTCTGATACCAGCGTTCAGGGAGAATTTTTTTCTCATTTTGTGTTCCTGGGACAAGTACAATTAATAGACTTTCTTTGAATTGCCCCTCCTCCATTTGTCAATATATTTGGAGCAGACTTTAGTTCTGTGGAGCTGAGTGAGAATATGAAGACAGAGGTGAGGGTTATAGATGACATAGCTATGCTTTGATTTATCTCAGCAGGAAATTACTGCAAGTAGTAAAAAATTGCCATATTTTTTGTTTAGTTCAATTTAGTGACCATGGCTGTGACATCTTATAGAACATATTTTTTACATTTTTCTAAGAACCGAAAAGAACTCCCTAAGATTTTGAGCAACATATCTTGTTTCTGAAGTTTTATGCTCTTCCTACAGTAAGACAAAATAGAAAACATGATCAAACCCCAAACTGCTTCACCAACTGCTCCTCATTCCATGCGATGAGTAGGTTTAGCAGTTTGAGAGTTTTAGATGTTTATCGAAGTGGCACAGGTACAAATGAATAAATCACAACTTATCTCTGGATCAAGGATATATGCTGGCCAAAACCATGTTTTGGCATTGGGACCTTTCACCGCCAGTTTCCATTTAAGATTAGAAGAGACTAATACAAAAACAATCATCATCGTAACTGGTGACGAACTGCACATTCCAGCGTAAGGCTGGCTGCCCTTGTCAATGTTCTTTCCCAAACTTGACATTTCAAGTATCACTAAATTCCCACAAGAGCTCACTTAAGTCACAAACATTCTTTATAGAATCAATGTATTGTAACACATTTTATACAATTTATATTCTACAAAACTGTTCGCATGTCAAAATTATTTAAAATTTTTATATCACTTCTATCATCACTTTCCAGAGTATTGCACTACAACTGTTCAGTATGGTGAAGCACTTACAGACACATGTCAGAGATGCTGAGCAGCACATGGTATCTGTATCATCTTTCAGAAGAGCTGACAGAAGTTACATGTGCATCCCTCCAATTACTTTCTTTAGGTTTGTCCTCAAACAATGGTATTTATATAGGCCATTCCCACTACGGTGCTCCACTCCTAGTATAAGCACATTTTGTTTTTAAAATTTTATTTCCTCTAGGATACAAACTTTATTTCTTATCAGATAAAAATTTCTTCTATTCAGATACAAACTGAGATTGCTCAAAAACTCTTAGATATATATATATACCAACACAACCCCAAACTGAAGGAATGAGGAGTCTCAGCAAGGAGAAGGTACAGATCAGATAGCAGGCTGGCACCTTTGATGTCCTTCAATATCCTCTAATTTCAAAGCAGGACGTATGGTTAAGTAGCCTCAGTAGCAAAAAAACCCTCAAATTTATAAAACGTCTAAACAGAGCATATTCACTTCAGGAATTTCAGATCCTTGTAGTCTGTGCTCTCTCCTTCACACCTGATGTATGATCCAAAAATAACAAGATACAGAAGAGCTAACCAGGAACTCTGTCATCATGGTCCTGCCTTGAACAGTTTCAATCAAGCTGCCTGCCCCAAATTAATTTCCTGCTGACTTGAATAAAGTGACATTGATGCTAGCCGGCCTTTTTGAGCAGGCTTATTTAGGGAAAAAAAAACTAAGAACAAGCCCAAAATCAAATGACTGCTGAAGTTCTTTAAACAGGAGTTAAAAATTAAGGGCAACTCCCCTTAAGCCCCAGCCTTCTGGCTCAAAGAATCTCTTCCCAAATAAAATTACTTTTCTATCAGATTCTTTTGGTATATTATATCCCAAGAAATCAATGGTAGTCCATAAAACCATTAAAGTATGCCAAGCCAGTTCAAGTGGCTTGGGGCTGCAACAATTTGGTTTCGTCATCTCCTGTAGGAATCAGCCAAACACACAGAACATAAAAACATCAACCAGTGCCTCATGTGCTCCAGTGTCTATTTTGCTTTAAGGCATTGTCTTGGGTTGAGCGTATGATACCGGTTTACCTCATATCGCCGCTTTATAATAAACATGAATTCTGTGCCTCTGATTCAAATCCAGCAATTTTCAAGGACAAGCACAGACACTCCTGCACTGGGACTCAGGCAGGTTTGTGGTTTTTTTTCTCCTCTCTTAAGCTCTCAGCTCTGCCGCAAGCAGTAGGGAAGAGAGAGGTTTTTTTCCTTTCTTTTTTTTGGCCAGTTTTTCGGCTCTGTTTCTCAAGGGAGAGAGATGAAAAGTGAATTTTTTTTTTTCCTTTTTAGCTACCTGAGACAAGGAAGTTTTCCTTGGGATTTTTTTTTTTTTTTTCCTTTTCCCTGAAACTGCTTTTCAACTGAGCTGCAGTCCAGGACACCAGACCAGGTCATCCGATCACTGGCATCGCTGGGGGAGGCCTCGGGCGTCAATGGGGGACCATGCCAAGGACTCTGTACTTTACACAGGTTTCTCCATTGCAAGTGGTTTATAATTTAATATTGTTCATTTCTTTCCTGTGCCTTGTAAATAAAACAGGGTTTTTTTCATTTTCCCTCCAAGGAATTGCCTCTGTCTGGACCTGGTGGGGGAGGGGTGGCGAACAGTCTACCTTCCCCTGGGGAGGGCATTTTCCTCCTTATATTGTCTCAAACCAGGACAGGGATTCAGAACAGTTTACTTGGCTAACTTCAGATATTTCCTAAGATTATGTTATTTCGCTACCTTCTTTGTAGGGATCTAGTAGAAAAAAAATTAAAAGCCCAACAGAACTGGATCTTGATTTACTGAAGATCTTCCAAATTCACTATCGCCATGTCAGCAGCTGCAGTCTTTTCCAGTTCCAGTGCATATGGATTATATTCTTCTTCAAGTTTTCTCTTCCAGACTTTAACTAGGGAATATTGAGAAAAAGACCAAACAGACAACAAAACAAACAAAAAACAGTAACAAACATGTTACCATGTAATATTTGAGGAAAAACCTAAAATGAAAAGTCAACATTGATTCTTTACTTCCTCTTCAAAACAAGTGCTGAGATAAGCTGACACACAGGCATGCTGGCATTTACACTATGCAACATCAGGTCATGTATGAAAAACAGTTTAGGAGGGATGAGGTCCACTGAGGTCCTTGCTCCCAATACCCTACTCAAACAAGTCTAACTTTGAAGGTGGTTATAACTTTGAAAGAAACCCATAAATTTTCAAAACTTTCAAAGAAGATTTAAGTTGAGTAGTATCTGCAATACCTCGCATTGTCCGGAGACTGTAAGAACAGAGCCGGAGGAAAGTGTTTCTAGCAGTGAGCACTTGTGGACAGCAAGATGCATCTCAAACAGGCTTCAATACAAAACTTAAGTCAACCTTGGTTGTAGAGTATGAACTTCTAGAATAAATCTTAAGAGGATTTTTTAACAAATATAAATATAATGAGCTCTGTTAAACCTCCTTCAGCAAAGCAGTGAGTACTGCCTGCCATCAGTGGATTTCAGAGGAGAACCTTCTCTAACATTTTCTCAGCAAAAGCTGACCTCAGATTTATAAAATCTGGGAAAGTAACAAAAAGAATTTCCCCCTCCTCACTAATGACTGGTGCAATGTCATTTGTTTCAGTGACAATCACAGAATTGGTAAGCATGATAAATGCAAATAGAACAAAAACAAAGGTCAGTAAATACTTACTGTAATTTGGTACATCCTCATCTGACTCCTTAGAAGATGTTTTACAAGTTTCTGACAAACCATTTTCTCCAGATTCAGGGGTTAAGATGCTGAGTTGGGTTTCTCTGAGTCCTGCTTTAGCTTCTTCCTCTAAAGCTGCTATCATATCTTTGTAGGCCTTTCTGGCCTCTGTTGTCAGCTGTACCATTCTGTGAAAATGGTCCTACGGCAACATAAAATATTAGTAGAGTTTAAAGCATCTCATTGAAAATCTAATATTCCTTATTCAGGAACATGTAAGTTTGAAAGTAAAGGCTGAGCAGCATAGTACGTATGAAGACATGATAAACACAGCATTTACAAGCATTCATAAACGTGCGAGTTCTCTTGCAAAAAAAAAAAATTGTGAGAGAAAAATTAAGAGGATGTCAGGAAGAGAAGACGGAAGTAATTTTTTTAAACAGTGCTGACTGGCTGTACTTCTAAAATCAGTTTTTCACATAAGCTGTATATATGACCTGTGATGAAGAGGTAAGTCTGCAAAAGCAAAACAAAAAAACCTTTCAGAGTATTTTATCGCCTCTTCCCAGGTAAAAAATGAAGCTGAACAAAAACATGAACTGACCTATTTCAGCTTACCTGAGCCCCATCGTAACTGAAAATTCCCACCACGCTCACAGGCACTGCTTTGTTCATGCAGCGGCCCAGGGCCTTGCGGTTCAGGGCAAAGACAAACGGGATGTTCTGCTCACAGGCACAGTCGATAATGTTGTGCAGAGTCTCGTCCAGCCCACCTGGAGCAGACAGTACCATCAAGCTGATTCCAACTAAAGAACCCTACTGTTAAATCATGGCAAAAAATATACCAAGATTACGGGAGCATTCTGAAATTACACCTTATAGGAAAAAACACAGGTATCTCAACAAAAGCACTGGATCTCCATCCAGGAGAACCTGACTTTTTTTTTCTTAATTCTTAGTTAACACTATTCTTAGACTGCTACTACTCCATGTTTTGCTACATTTGTAGTATAGTCTTATCTACTATTAAAAAGGACCCAGCTGCTAAGAAATTATTTAAATGACATTACAACAACTACAATAAACTAATGCCAATAATGACAACTTTTAAGCAAACTCACTGGCAACTTATTTTCACTCTGTGGCCTAAAAGAGACTGATACAGTGGGCCTCTTTGCGATGGCAGAGCTGGCATCAGCAGCCTTTCGATTGTCTCAGCCATGCCAGTGCAACCTTTTGTGCAGCAGCACTGCAAACTGGTAACTAAAGAGACCCTAATCTCTGGTAACTTCTCCCACCCCAGATAGTCTTGACTCAGCTCACACTTCAGCTACACGGCAGTAAACAATCTGAACGAGGAAGGCAACTTTATAAGGCTGGATTTCAAAGGATATTCAAATAAATTCCTCCAACAATAATATTGTTGCCAGTATATTGAGCTTGCTCTTTTACATTTATTTTATTAAACAGATATATTTTTTAAAAAACTTATTTACCCTTTGACTGAATCTTTTCACAGTTGGGAGAGATGATTACACACTTTAGTTTTTTCAGCTTCAGATGTTTCAGAACTTCTCTAAGACCCATAACAAGCCTGCGTTTTATTTTGGCCTTTACTGGGTCTTTCTGATACAAGCGATCTTGAAAACGAACCAGTTCTCTTAAGAGATCTGTCACACAACTGTCAACTTCTTTGCTAAGTACCTGGCTGCAGTAACTGGAAGAAAAGATCAATCAAATGTTAAATTCCCTAAAATTACAAATACGTAACACTTAAATATGCAGTACATTAAAAATACATTTTAAATTCTATTCTATGTCTTTGATTTTTTTTCTATTTCCACTCCAAACACACTTGTAATATGCATGGAAAAAAAAAATTACTTAGGTTTTTTTTTTCAGTGTCCAAGAACTTAAGAGGAAGTTTTGTTACTGGTGTTATCTGGCTCCCCTACCAAACTATACTAAAAATACACATATACATGTACAATAAACCTATATATATATTATACCAATAGATAGGTATGTGCATATCTTTTTCTATGGAAGCCTTTTTCCAAGGGCATTCATTTTGACATATATAAATCAAAGTACAGCAACCAAAGTACAAAATTCGAACTTATTTCTGTAAGTTCAAGGCTATGTGTAACAAACATGAAAAACTGGATCAGATTCCTCCTCCCTACATTCATGTCTGTCATTCTCATTCACTTATCAGCTTTGTGTTGTTCATAAGGGAAGGATAAAATTGATGTACTTCATCCTTCTAGGACTCTCTGGGGAAGATCAGAATTACAAATTATTTCATCCCACCCCATGTTTTACACAAAGAATTCTTCAGCAAAGAAGGGTATCAAAGAGAAAAAACTAAAGATATATCAACTGCACTGTCAACAGAAAGATGGCAGGTGGCAAATTCACGTAAGATGATGAGAAGACATCACAACATCTATCCTGGATCTTAGAGACACAATTATTTCCAAATTTTATTTAGGTTACAAGAGTTTTTATTTACTATTTCCCATCGATTCCACTAAGTCTTCAAGATAGATCTACTAAAACACTAAAAATTTAATCTAAAGAAAATAATTTAAGCTTTGTTGAATGCTCTACATCCTGTAACAGGTAAGACTGAGTTGTCCTGTACATATTCAACCCAAACTGTGCTCTCAGTAAAACACAGTTGCATAGACACAAATTAAGTCAATTTTATTGCAATTAAAAGTTAAATTAGAGTTAACACAGAAAGAATGGTTCTATCACTATTAACCACTACTACGACATGAACCACAAAAAAAGACAGTGGTGGATTGGCTTTATGGGAGCAGAACTAAAAGTTGAAACACTGCTTTACTCAAGAAACTGTTTTAAGCTGTTCCGACTGGATCTCTGACCTCTTCACATTAAGTAATGACTGTTTCTTCTTTATAAAGAAACACGTATACACATCATCTTAAACGTTTAACTAAAACTGTTTGCACATATCAACTCATAAATATTTGCTTTATTTCTTTGCCTAGCCACAACATGAAAATGTCACCTGGTTAGTCACTTTCTTTGCATTTTTACCATTTGGTCTGGCAGTAGAAAACTAAACTCAAACTAAAAATATTATTTAAGAAATGAAACAGTACATCTTACTTAAGCTGTTACCCCAATATTTAAAATAAAGTACTTATGCTTTAACAGCAGCTTCTTTTCCTCCCTTAGCTTCTAACGAATTTGAATTTGTTTTTCCTTCAAGTAACATGCATTTTCAAGTGAGATTTGCAAAACACATGAAGTTCATAATTTCTTTGTGTGTCAGCTTACAGAAAAACTGAAAGAAAATAATTTAGAGCCTTCAGTCTAAACTCCACTTAGTTCTGCAGAGAAAACAACTGAATTACATTGTTTGAAAAATGCCATTGGTGGTATTGTGCAAAATGAGACATCAATACTTACTCCCTAAAATTCCTGCTGTGGATTTTCGGAAGACTGGTGGTTAGCTGTTTTGAAGTCACAAAGCCTTCTTTGGATTCCTTGATTCCTATGTTCTCCAGAAACCCTTCAGCAACTTGTGTTACTGGAACAACTATCACATAAATCAAGATATTTCAATGAAAGACAGACCAAAAAGCATTGTGAAGAGATTAATCTCTCAAGCATGTATAGAAGAGTTACTATTTCAGTATTAGAACAGTTTGTGGTAGTAGGGAAATAGGTCAAACAGTTTTTTATCTCATAGAGGTTTTTTCTCATTTCAAACCTCATTAATTGCCAGAGGCGTGTGGGAACTCTCATTACAACATATCATAAAACCAACAGGCATAGAAGTGCGGAACCGTAAGCAGAATCCCTATTACTCAACTGCCCTGACTATCAGCTTTGGCCCACTATACAGTCAAGATAAGCCTGAGGTGAATCTCAGAAAATTCAGAGGTTAGAGCTTTCATCTGGCAGTATTTGATACCTATTTTAAAAAGTACTAGATGTGCTCAAATTTTCAGCTACATATTGTATTACAGCTTCTCTCAAGAGATACCTGCTTGACCATCCTGCAGAAGTGTTTCATTTTCAGTAACATTTCCTGCAGTCTGACAAATGTTATCTTCATCATTTGGTGCTGCTTTTTGTTCTAGCAGGTGTTGCTGTTTTTTTTGTTCTCTTTCTTTCAGAATAATCTAAAAATATATATCAAAAGCAAATCAATTCAATGTCACACTGATAACAAAGCATTACTCTTACCACATATTTACATATAGACCATTCATAAAGAGGCTCAGCACTAGCATCTAAAGCTTACAACTTTTTCTTTATATTTGCACATAAAATGAAGGACAGATATTTCCTAAATTTACACAGAAGAGGACTTTTACCTTGATTACCAGTGTATCGGTGGAGAAAATATTTACTAAACTACAAGGGCAGAACTAAAATTAAAATAATCCTCAGTATGGAAGACATGACAAGAAGCAACATGAAGGGGCAAAGAGAGGAAATACAAGAAAAATCACCAGATGGGCCTAACACTACTTGCTGCAGAATCAGCTGAAGCTCTTGCTTGGAAGAACACAGAAACATTAAATACTATCTCTGTTTGATCCATTCTCTTGAGTTCTGCAAATAAGGATATCTTTGCCAAACCAAGTAATATTTCTTTGCATGTTTCCCTGTACCAATGATGTGTGAACACTTTTGCAGTGGCACTTCTTCAGCTTTCAATTAATTCAAGGGAGAAAGTATATTTTTGGGAAATTTCTATATGCCATTCAGCATATAGAAATTCCCTCTTTTTCCCCTCCCCTTTCTGAACCAAGCAAAGCTAAAACTGAATTCAGACAAGTGAACACTGAGATGCAGACTCCATATGAGAGAGCTTAAAAGACTCCCAGAGTAATACTGAACTTACATTACCCTATAGTTTTGCTATTTAAGGTAAAAAATATGAGGACCTTTTTAAGAGGTGTTGGTCTCTTTGCTTTAGGCACTTCTCTCTGTTTCCCTTTCTTTACCAAAGGAGCGCTGGAATCCAAGGGATTATGAGGCATCTTTCCTTGGTTTAAACGGTGACTTCTCGTGGCAGTAGCAGGTTCTTTAGAAAGCAATGGTATGGCACCACCAACTGAGATTTAAAAAGAAGTCTGCGTCAGGCAACTACAGTGAATACCTAAACTAGAATCCAATTTCAAGTTTAGGATTGGGATACACATATTAAATGTGTGTTGTGTTGCTACTAAGAACATTTACAGGCAATCCAGTGTCATGAAACAATGTTATTTTAAAAAGACACTCCTCACAGGAGACTGGTATGTCCTCTACTTTTATTTTACCCCTGCAATCACATGCTCTGTCTCAAAAACAGAATTTGACCACACACTGCAGTCCAAGCTACCTTCAACACCATGCCATGCTGGCTTGGTAAACCTTCAGGAATTTCCATGCTTCAAGGTAATGGCATTTCCTCCTCCACCGATTCTCTACTGTGTTAAGATAAATACTGAGTAGCAGTATTTCAGATTTGAGGTTTACCTGCTGTAAATAATCTTGAGCACTTACACCTACCTTTTGCTATACCTTAATTAAGTTGAATGAAATTCATTTGCAGATGGGTAATGAGTAATGCAAAGCTACAGCTAACTCTCTTCTGCTTAACCTGCACAGCTCTCAGAACATGTCCACTTCACTTGCATTTTTACCGAGGGTTTAGAGCACAGAAGCTTTAAATGACTGGACAAATGACTAAACCTGGATCTTCCAAACCATGACCTCATACCCAAAAAGCTACTCTCCCTCACTATCAGTAGGAAATGCTGTATCATGTAGAGCACTTTGTCAAACTTCAGTTACCTGCAATATAAAGCAGTTCACATTAGCAAGTCAATGGAGAGGATGACTCAGTATCATTGGAACCAGCTTGACACCTCTGTGACTCAGGCAACCTCTCTTCCCTAAATACACTCAAATATTCTGGCAGCTTGTCTTAAGCCATCTGCATTTACAACTTCCACAGTATTTACATGCTGATCCTCCAACACAACATGCAGTACTACCACCATAAACAGTTTACGTCATAAAACTGCTACACCACAATGTTTCTTTTTTGGCTCTGTGTATCAAAGGCAACTTGAGAACACTGTCCAGAATGTTGTGCAGCATAGGTGGCTACAGGAACTGAGGCTGGATTTGAAGCAATAAACAAGCATATAACCTACAGACACATATTTCCTTCATGTGTACATCACCATTTCAAGTTCACAGTTTTCATGTTCCTGAACTCGATAACTTTAACAGTATTATTTACCATGTGAAGAAGTAAGTGGATAGAAACAAGTGTCTGTGGTCACACTCCCCTCCTGTTCACTGTCCTGTTCTGGTTACAGAGGTCAGCACAATGCCACTTTGCAAACCAAAGCTGTGTTTTGCTACACCTCAATTTAATGGTGCACTGAACAGTAAAAAATACAAAGCTAAGGTAATTTCTGCCTTACGCGTTCAGGATACAAACCTGACACATCAATTTATCTTCTGCAGTGGACTCAGGCACAGGAAACTTAATACTAGAAAAGAAGGATTTTGACCCATACCTTTTTGGTCAATCATCTACTCATCAATCCATGCACTGCATAATTTTATAGAAACAAAACTGGTTATTAGCACCTCTGTAGTATTTAGTCTGATTGACTCGAATGAAAAAAAAAAAAGAGATCAACTGCAAAATAAAAAAAGTATTTAGAAAAGCATCTTACAAGTTTTCTCCATGCAGTGAAGGAAAATCTCATTGATGCTTGGTATTTTGAGTTTCTTATTTAAAAGCTCAGCTATCACATTAAGTATTGTGGGATGAAGCCTCTTGTGATTAGATCTCTTTCTGAAATAATTTCTGAAAAAAATTCTTTGCTGAAGTAAGGAGAGAAATTTTACCATCATTGAATTCTCACAAACATCATGGTTCCTTTTGCAAAACATACTATACCAGCATAACCAAGATTAAATTTTGACCTATAATGAAAAAGACACTGAAAAATTTTGACCTATAATGAAAAAGACTACTTTTTTTGTGCTTCCTGGTTACTCATCCAGAAGGACTGAAAGATTCTCTCCATTACTAAAATCTAGCATTTTGTTAACATCCAAGATTTCACAATTAACATGTGTCATGTGAGATGTCACTGTTTGGCTTGGGCTGCCTGACTCTCATATAACTCCTGTGTTTGAAAAGGAGCTTTTTCAATCAAGTTACAGATCTATGATTTCTGTCTTCAGAGGAGATTAAGAAAGCCTTTCTTACTGCGTAGTTCCTTCCTGCCTGTTCAGATCAGAACAATAACACACATTTAAGGCAGAGCAAATACCTTCACAAACAGTATTTCTGTCAAAGCAACATTTCAATCATGTCTAATACAAGGTACTCTTTTACAAATCACTGTCCTTAAGACATTTCTTTCTACAAGTCTTCCGTCAAACAATTCAGACTGCCATGCTTTTTAAATTTCTTTTTAAAGAACCTTCATTTTCTCTTGTATCTGATGAACTGTGCTCCTGGCCTGCATATTGAGAGATCATCATAGATCTGAAATCAGACTACATTTAATGTTTGAATACTTAAAAACAAAGCTGGAAGAAAGGAAATATCGTAGTAACCAATACCTGAAAACACCACAGGTTTAGGAGACTGTTTTGACTTCTCTGTTTGCTGCTTCTGCTCCAAGACTGCCAGCATGCCACCCAAATCCAACTGCACAGGAATTTGACTCTTCTTACCACTGCTCCTGGATGTTTCCTGAACAAGGTCAGCACCAATTAGTAATGCCATCCATTTCAGAATGTAAAGACTGTTTTTATGGTGTAATACACTCTTTAACATCTTTATCCACAATTCTTTTGATTTTCAACATGATTCAATGATCTTGAAATAAACCTCAATGTCAAAAAATATAAAAGATCAGAAACAGTTCAAGTAACTTTTGAATAGCAACTGCAACAAAGCATAAAAGTATAAAGTCATCAATAATATAAAGCTTTTATGTCAGGCTCCCACTTTGGTCAGACTGCCATCTACATTTGAAAGAGATAAAAGGCTTATCAGAATTTCAAGTTTTCTTAAAAGTATAGAAAAACTACTGTGAATCTTCCAGGGTATGTGACTGCAAAGCACATAAATCATTACCTCCGATGTCTCACTAAAATGAGAGCTCATGGTCTTTGCACCACCTCCTAAAAGGCACTAATCTGTCTGCTTTGAAGAGAAGGCAGAAGCCATGATCCATATTTAAAGATGCAGAACATAAAAAGATTACAAATCAACAGTGTAGCAAAGACTATGAAAGTACAAACTACCACAGCAAAACATGCTAAGGAAATCACTGTCAGATTTTCCCCTTTTAGAAGTCTTATCTGGGAGAATCAATTCATAGTAATTTCTCTTACAACATGGTTACAAGCACGTGACCTCCTCAGCCTTCACCTGGGATTTCACCTTGCGTCAGAGCTGTGCCAGAACCTGCTTATCAACATGAAAGTACCTACTGACCTCACCGTTGCTCCATATTTCTCCTCCTTGCCTCAAGACAAGAGGATCTGCTTGCCTCCATGTCTTGATCTGTCAGAACCACTTTTAAGAGGTTCCCAGTTCCTTGACACCTCTGGGTGTCAAGGATTTATGGACCGGATTTATGCCATGATCAAGTAAGACAGGTAAAAGAAAAATTCCTGGTATCTGAAACTCAGAGACATTAAGGAAAAGTTTGTATTTTTCCGTAAACACTGTATTACACCCTGGGGGCTAGCAACTACTACCAATTGCTTCTAATCACAAGGACCATGTCACCCTTCTCAAAGTATGACTGCAATCCCAGGTGAGTATGGATGTAGCCTTACATTTAAATAGGCTAATCTCCTTTGTCATTTAGAGTTGTGAACTTCTTTTCAAACATGAATTCCTTTACCTGCATTTTTTTTCTTTCTAATACAGAAGATGAAGCTTGTTTCCCTGCCAGTCCATCCACCTTGGGAGTTTCATCCAGAGAGAGAGACCGACTATCACAAGGCTCTTCTGAGGGACGGATCTTTGAAATTTAGAGACAAAAGGTGACAGAGAGGAAAAAAAATATTTAAGAACAGACACATGGGAAAGGGTGAAGTGAAGATAATATTAAATTCAAACAAAAGGCAGGCAGTGAGACTGAGTGCTCCTTCAGCAAGTCTGTGAATGACACGAAGTACACTTTAGGGAAGAGATGCCATCCAGACTCGGAGATAGCATTGCTGACAGGCCTGAGGCGTGTGCCCGTGTGAAAGTCATGCAGTTCAGTGAGGCCAAGTGCCAGGTGCTGCACCTGGGTCGGGGCAACCCCCAGTACCAACATAGGCTGGGGATGAACAGATGGAGAGCAGCCCTGCCCAGAAGGACTTGGGGGTGCTGGGGGATGAGAGGCTGGACATGACCCAGCCGTGTGCACTCACAGCCCAGAGAGCCAAACGTGTCCTGGGCTGTGTAAAAAGAAGTGTGGCCCACAGACTGAGAGAAGTGAATCTCTCTCTCTACTCTGCTCTTGTGCAGCCCTATCTGGACTACTGTGTCCAGTTCCAGGGTTCCCAGCACAGGAAAAACATGGACCTCCTAGAGCAGGTCCAGAGGAGGGCCACAGAAATGGTCAGGGGGCTGCAACTCCTCTCCAATGATGCAAGGCGGAGGGAGTTGGGATTGTTCAGCCTGGAAAAGAGAAGGCTTTGGGAAGACCCTATATGGCCTTCTAGAAGGGTGATCATTTATTGGCTGCCATACTACTTAATCACATTCAGGAGGGGTTTTTTTCAGATTTGGAATTAAACTAGCAAGGCAGCTTCATCTTTAAATATTTTTGCAGGCATAAGAATTGGCTAATGATCACATGTCTCATAGGTTATGTAAGCTTTGAGAGGTTATATCCCACTTACATGTACAAAGCTAAGCGGGGTGGCTTTCATCTGAGTCACATGTCCATATAGAATTTTTTTTGCAATAAGTATTTTCTGAGCAATTACTGTGCCTTTTGCTAATCACTCCTCCCTGTCAATGCTATTTACTGCCTCAAAAAAAGCAAAAAATGGTTTTGCTTTCTTCTGTTTTGGCGTTTTTTTAAACCACTAATATCACATGGAAACAAAGCTGATGAACAAAATTTTTAGCAGCAAAACTAATTTCAAAGCAACTGAAATCTGGAATTTACCTTTATTATGTTACTTGCTTTGCAAGAACAACCATATTTTCAATCCTTGTCACTTATGTTTAGGATTAATTTGCATATTGAATGAATTTCCAAATTAATTATAGGGATTTGTTTCATGTGAAATAAAACCCAAAAAACCCAAACAACTTGGATTCATAATTGTCTTACTTCAGACTGCTTTCTGACTGCGGGAGTAAAGGATGATTTCTGAGGTCCTACCCTGTTTCTCGTATCAGAAGCAGCTGCCAGGTGAGGAAACTCCTCAACATCCTAAACAAATAAACCAGAAGATGATTTTGTAAGAACAATCAAGTCCATATTTTCAAAATGCTTTTTTTACATTCAAACAATTTTCTCCTTGCTTATCAAACATTCATCATGATTTGTTTCACTGTACAAAAATCCAGACTCTACAGGCAGTGCCATCAGCTGTGACAAGTATTACCATTGTTAAGTCTTCTATGTGGCAGCTAATTCAGGACTGAAAGAGCTTTTAAGATAAATGCTTCCAATACCAGCTTGTTACTGCTGTCAGCTGATAGAAATAATTAAGCGGTAAATTGCTCCTAAAGGAGTGTTTGACAAATCATTTTAAAGCTGTGCAAACAACTTCCCTCTTCCTCCAGCTGTGCAATTCTGCCTTAAACATCTGAGTGGTGAAGAACAAAACAGGCAGTATGGACTAGAGTACCAAGCAAACATATAAATCACTCAAATTATTATGGCTTACACACAAGAGCAAGTTTTAGTAGCAGAGCATACATTGTGCAGAATCTGGATTAACTAAGTGCAGACAGGCTGGAGTTTGCTCTATATTGGTCACCCTATATCCACTGTCTACATCATAATGATTCCAATCCACCAGCTTGGTTTTCATTCAATTATTTTTCTTCCTACTTTCTGAAAGGCCTTTTTAGCTGGGATATAATACTACTGAACACACCAACACTTTTTCCAGCCTGAAAGGCTACATTTAAACACCCCAAACTAGGAAGCTCTAGCACAAGGATTCGCACACCTCAACTAATGAAATGATTTTAAAGAAGCCTGGATGTAAGTCAAAAAGCAACTGCAAGGAAGTGAAAGAATATTTCACAAATATACTCTTTCCAGCTGAAGAACATCTTCAACCAGAGACAGTACCTTTACATTTAACTCTCCCTAGTATAAATTTTTATTTCATTCTGTCCAAGCACTTCTGAAATGCAAATAGGTTTTTGGCATTTGCAACATCCTGTAGCAAATGGAATAATTAAAATCTAGCACTTGGTGTGACGTTACACCTCCCTGTATTTGCTCTTAACTCGTCATCTGTAAGAACATCAAACATTAGAAGAAAGGCCAAATAATTTCCCTTTTATTTTCTTGTCACTTTCAGACTCCCATTTAGCCAACTATTTTATATACTGAGAAGTCCTAGTTTATTCAGTCTTGCCTCCCACAAAAACCGCTTCATATCTTTGATTATTTTTGGAACCATTTGTCTATCTTTTTTAGTTCAAAATGGGGGAATGTAAGAAAACAAAATCCGCACTATAATTAGATCAAACATGTCCTGGAATTCTGTAATTGTCGTAATCCATTTTCCCTTTTTATTTTCCCAGTAATTCCCAGCACCGTTTGCATGTCTGACCAGTATTACTAGCACTGACCGGATTATCAACAGCAGGTTTGCTATTTCACTCAAGGAAAATATCTAGCTCAGGACCTACCAATGTGTATGGAAAAACAGGATTGCTTTTCTCTGTATGTATCCATTTATGCTTTTAGCTGTGTCTATAAATGACTGACTTAAATAAAGCTAGTAAGCAATCCCATATATTGCTCTGGTGAATTGCTGCACACAAGCAGAACCTTATTAAGCTTCCTGGTGCCCAGAAGCTCCATGTGTATCATCTCTTCATGTTTTATTATTTCAAGAGCATCATACAAGCATCTCACCCATTTTTCAAACTGATGAGGACACAAGCCTTCCCAGCAAAAAAGGGTCTGAAAGTTTTCCTCCACCGCCACAACGGATGCTATATCAACATCACGGATTTCAGTGCAACATGCATGTCCTGCTCCCTGATTCTTTGCAACTTTTTTCAAATTTTGACTTCAATAGCCCCATTACCGCTCTACTATTTTCCATTACTTCTGCCATTCTCTTTCTGTTTAGACAATGTCCATTCATGGCATGCGTGGTAGCATACAGCAAAAATGGGGATATTCTCATGAAGGAAGGAACCAGCAGATCTTTGATTCTACCTGTAATTCTCCAACAAACAGGTCTGTTAATCGCCATTTTTTATGCCATTCCTGGACAAAGAACCACACAATGAGAATATGCAGACACAGTTCTGCTTCATGTTTCATGTTATAATGTACAGAACAGAAGCCAGCCAGGAAGGCTTCTTTATGCTGTCATTTCAGAGACTGAGTATTATGTACACTAGATCAAATATGTAAGTCAACATGCTGTAGAGTATTAGGCTCTTAATGAAGCACTGTTAAACCATCGAATGTACAACAATCCTCTAATGCGGGAGAGGATCATGCCTCTGCAAAACTGATACACACAAGTATCAAAATACTAACATGCCTATTACAGGTTATTTCAACCCCTCTGAAAGAGTTGCAGTGGAATATTTTTAATACAGGAAATTGTGCTCACTGAATATGAAGTAATTCAGAACGTACAACCGTTTCCTACCAGTAACCTCTGACAAACAACTGAAATAAAACTGTACAGATATCCTCTACAAATAGGACTTGAACTTAAATTTTTACAAAGATGGGCTAATCTTTGGTCTTCTAGTATACTCTTAACACTTAAAAAAACAGCAAGAAAAACCTCCAGTTTACCTCAATCTTCGGTGGTTCCTGTATTGTAGTAGACTCACTTTGAGGTCTTTCTACATCTGTGGGTGACTTTGGTTTTTTCTTCTTTTTCTTCTTTTTTTTCTTCTTTTCTGACCCTTCTTCAGGCTCAGTTTCACTCGTATTATTTTTTGTTTCTGACTGCTGAAAAAAATCATGATGCATGACCTTTAGAAATTAGTTTTTTTCAGTATCACCTATCAAAATATGTTCAAGTGGCTAGCCTTACACTACTAAAGCATATCTTAATCAATCCACACTAGGACACTAAGTGCACAAGGAAAATTCAGAGCTACTGCAAGAACTCTTCACTTGAAGCATACTGCATTGTTATCAGAACTTATTTGGACTACTGAGACTTCATTAGAAAATATTAAGACAAATAAGGTGAAAGTTCCACATTTCATGTCTCATCACAGAGACAGAAATTAGTTGAGAGTAGAGCATTCTCAAGTACCTTTGGTTCACTCTCCTGCTTCCCTTTGCCTCTGGCAAGACATTCAGATGCTGGTGATGAAACAATTTTCTTTGGGGGCTGTGAAAGTACCACGGCCCAAGACACATGTGGCTGAGCAGAGCCATCTGCAGGTGCTTCAGGAAATGACATTGGGGAAAAAAATGATACACAAAGATGTCTCAAAAATATTCTTCAAATATTCAAAAGCAAAAGCATCAGTAATGAATTAACCAAGGCATAGCAAATAAAGCAGAGCTGTATTCTTTCTCAGGAAGGACTGGAATAAAATGTTCACACATTTTATTTCTCCAGAAAGCCTTCCTGAATTGTAACTACACACAGCATCCAACACCATATATATAAACATAATTAAATGTTATTTGGAAATCTGTACTGTATCATACCAACTCCATACTCCCATTCTCATTTTCTAAGCTATCTTTCTTCAAAATATTGAACTTCTTCTATGTTTACATGCAAAATTCTTTTAATATTTCTCCCAACCAGTCATGCAGCCTTCATACATGAGGCCACACCAGTTACTTTTCATTTTCTAAAAACTTCCCAGTTTTACAGGCATACATACCAGCTGAAATACTTCCTAATCTGCCTCAGTGTATACGAATGGCACCCACTATCACTGAGGTGTATCAATGTTTTGGAAGAACTCAAGACTTAATTTTACAAATATTCCTAACACAAAGCAAATATAGAACACAATCTAAATTTTTCTTAAAAATGAGAAAAACTTCAATTGAACAACTGAATAGCATAATGGGTTTAGATGACAAGGTTTTGGTAGCAGAGGGAGTCTGCAGGTTGCTGCTGTGAGGAGATGGACACAGCCAGCCCCAGACAGCTCCGACAGACCCATCGTCAGCCCCAGCTGAGCCCATCAGTGATGCTGGTGGTGCCTGTGTTGAGAAAGGGTAAAAACACATGTGCAGAAGTTGGAAGGGGAAATGATAAGAAAAACTGTGAAAGCAGCAGCCCTGCAGACACCATGGTCAGCGGAGAAGAAGGGGAAGTATGTGCTCAGGCACTGGAGCTGAGACTCCCCTGCAGTCCTTCTGAAGACCACAGTGAGAGAGCTGTGCCCTTGCAACCCTGCAGGGAAAGAAGTGGCAGAGAGTGGCCCCTGTTTCCCTGTGTCACTCAGGGCAGGGTGAAGATAAAAGGAAGAGAGGATGGGAGGAAAGTGGGTTTAGTTTCGTTTTTGCTTCTCACAATCTGACCCTATTTTTAATCGGCAATAAATTAATCTTCACCAAGCTGATTCTGCTATGCCTGTACTGAGTGGCTGGCAAGCAACCTCCCTGTCCTTATTTTGGTTCACAAGCAATTTTATCTTATCTTCTCCTCCTGTCCTGATAAGGAGGGAGAGTCAGAGAGCAGCTGGGTGGGATTCTGGCTGCCTGTCAAGGTCAACCCACCAGAAACAGTAACTTTATTCTCAGGGATAGGAACTGAGAACGGCATTTGACCAAAACCCCCACTATCAGCTGACTTTAAAATTTCTGGAGTAACTTTATCTTTAGGGGGTCCTTTAAAGCATTTCAGCAGATTAACCTGTCCTTTCTGAATCCTTACTGGAGTTACTGGGAAGATAAGAACCAAACTGTCCCGACTGATGCATGTCTGTGTATACACAGAAATCCAATGAGAGGCACTTAGACAATTCAACGCTTAACGCACGTGATGCCTCCAAGACAGAATACTGACAAACAGAACTTTTTTCACATGAAACTAGCCATGAGATTAGGTCATGGCAATTAAAAAAAAAAAAGCTCTTCATCCCCACAGCCAGACAACAGGTAAACAAAAAAAACCAAATAAACCCCCTGCAAAATCCCCAAACAAAACAAGCAAACTAAAAACCCGGAGGTGTTTCAGCATCATGATTCTCTTGACAGAAATAATATATGACAGAGAATAAATTTTAGACACATATTAAACTCTAGAGTGCCAGCTATTTAAAACAAATCTGTGTATCAAGACTGATCAAACATCTGTTTCTCATTTATTCCTGGAAAAAATCTGAACATGACTCACCAGGCTTCCAATAAACAATACACATTACTTTCCTCATCTGAAACACCATGAGAGGCAACTACAGCAACATTTTCCCTTGAGCATCAATGAAACAACAGAACAGGACTCAATACTGGAGCTTTTTTTGGGGGGAGAATTTTACTTATTTTCCTCTGTGGTCAGTACTGGGGCCAGTCCTGTGTAATGTATTAATGGCCTGTACAAGGGAATCAAGTGCACCCTCAGCAAGTTCACAGATGACACCGAGCCAGGCAGGAGTGTTATCTGTTGGAGGGTAGAAAGGCTCTGTAGAGGAATCTGGGCAGGCTGGATTGATGGGCAGAGGCCAACTGCATGAGGTTTAACAAGGTGAAGTGATGGGTTCTGTCCTTCAGTTACCACAATCTCATGCAACGCTACAGAGCTGGGGGAAGAGCAGCAGGAAAGTTGCCCAGCCAGAAAAGGACCTGGGGGTGCTGGTCAACAGTGGCTGACCATAAGCCATCATGTGCCCAGTTGGCCAAGAAGACCAATGGCATCCTGGCCTGTATCAGCACTAGTGTGGCCAGCAGGACCAAGGCAGTGATCATCCCCCTGCACTCGGCACTGGTGAGGCCACACCTCGAATCCTGTGTCCAGTTCTGGGCCCCTCACTACAAGAAGGACACTGAGGTGCTTGAGGGTCTTCAGAGAAGGGCAACAGAGCTGGAAGAGGGTCTGGAGCACAAGTCCTGTGAGGAGCACCTGAGGGAGCTGGGGTTGTTCAGCCTGGAGAAAAGGAGACTCTATCACTCTCTACAACTCCCTGAAAGGAGGGTGCAGCAAGGTGGGGATCGGTCTCTTCTCCCATATAACATGTGGTAGAACAAGGGGAAATGGCATCAAATTTCACCAAGGCAGTTTTAGATTAGATGTTAGGAAAAATTTCTTCACCAAAAGGGTTATCAAGCATTGGAACAGGTTGCCCAGAGTAGCAGTTGAGTCACCATTCCTGGAGATATTTAAAACATGTGGAGACTTGGCACTTAGTTTAGTTGGACATGGTTTAGTGGTGGACTTGGCACTGTTAGGGTTATCGTCTCGTCCAAACGAAATGATTCTACAATTCTATGATCCCAGGTGATGAAATCTATGAGCAAGAATAAGCAAGTAAGTGGTCATCTCCTTTGAAAGAACATGATACAGCTTTATTTGCGTGGGCTTTTTCTTTTATAATGGGCTTGCTGTATAATTCTTTTTTTACTTTATACATCAACAGCTCTTCAGAACACTTTAGTTTTCCAAGCTGATGAGATGCAAGCAGCTAAAAATACAGGCAAATATTTTGTGATTGGAGAACTTACGTCTGCCATCAAATGAAGAGGGAATTAAACTGGCTCCTGCTTCATCTGAAGTTTTTGATGAAGCTTTGCTTTCTGCAGAAGTATCTTCCTGTAAAAGATGGTCAAGTATCATAAAAGTAGGATTAAAATCACTGACCTAAACAGAGCTAAACACAAAAAACCACCATAAATTAAAAAATCCTCAATCTATCTACAAATAAAGGCATAGGGAGCTTTGAAACCTTTTTGTTTCTTATCTTAGTGGAATGGTCATTTCAGCCCTACAACATTATAAAATTTGAGCAGGTGTCTCTTCACTGGTGTACAAGAAAGATGATGCCTCCTTATATTTTGCAAAAGCATCAAAACAATGATCTAACAACAAAGAGTATTTTAAAGTACGCTAAAAACAAGTCTATCATCAAACACAAACAAGTAATGAAAAATGAAACTCAAGGGTTCGCAGAGAGGTCTTTTTTTCATACCAGGCAGTTTTCCACTCAGAGGCATTGGAAATATTTTTCTGTTTGGATCCTTCAGAACTATTAATCATTAACCACTGCTGAAACCTTTGATTCAATACATGTAACATACTGCTGAATACAACAATATTTTAGTTACTAACAGGGAACCATGGAAATCAAGAATAACATCTTGATAATGTTTCTTCTCCTTCTGGAATTCAGTTTCTTATTTTTATCCTTTACCACAAAGCAATTAATTACAACAATGCAACTTCTTTTCTAATTTTCTTTTAAATGTAATAAAACTACTGGATGAGTGACTGCTTACTTATTGTTTCCAAGTGAGAGAAAACAGTAAGCTGCTAAGAAAGTTCAGGAACATATGTGGTCTGTATAGGCAATCTAGAAATCTAGACCATACCAGTACCAAGCTACATTCTAGTGGCACCTGGCTTTTCTCTATGTACGGGCAGCACAGACAACGAGACAGCAGCTAGAAAGGGTAAGAGACAGCACACACTGACACCACCACCCACAAAAAGAACCCTAAAGCTTCTAGCTCTGAACTCCTTGCTTGCTACATACTTAAATAGGTCTTAAACTGCCATACTTAATGCAAAATACTTGCATTCAGAAATGCCTGTACTTTTGACAAGTTTTAACGAGTTCTGCAACATGGGATAGCATTGGGCTAACCTCTGTGTTCAGCAGAAAAGACATGTGAGGTTGACTAAGGCACACGGTGTTAACTTTCCACTGAACTTACGGGTGCACTTTTACGGTGTACATTCAGTATCTGACGGCTTCCCAAGCTCTCTGACTTGTGAAAATCCAGAATGCTAGCTTCTAATGCTGGCACAGGACGAGACTCTGGTTTTGGAGTTTCAGTTGATTTCTTGTTTGTAGTTTTATTGAACCTGTCTAAATAAAGCATGTAAAGTCTAAGCAATCAAACCTGCTTGTGATCATTTCTAGGTACGTTTTATTGTACATTAGTTAACGTAACTACAGTAACCATCATGAGGACTACTGCTACGCATAGCTCAAATTAAATAAAAAACCCTAGCAATTATAACTAACATGCATGCACAATGCTGACTCAACAACAAATTGTACATTCAGATGCTTGTTTCAGACATTTCTGTATCCGTTTCTGTGAATTTGTTCAATCAACAAAAGTCATGTCACCATTCCTTCTTAAAAGAGTCACACAGAAACGGTATCTATTTCCTTAACTATTCTAGATTTAGAAACACAGTCACAAGACTGCAGGCTATTGCACAACCATTTTTAATCTATTCCACGTACTTACAACCAAACACGTTTGTACCTGGCTTCAAGGAATCTCTGCTGCATGCAGAAGTCTGGAATGAAGTCCTGTTCACAATTCTGATAGAAGAGTCACCTCCCTCTTGCCTTTTCTTGTCCAATTTTTTCTCACCTTCTTTTGATCTCCTCTGCTGCAAGTATTTGTGACATAGTTGATTTTACTTAAACTTTGTAAAGCTACCAAGTTTGCCATTATAGTTAGCCACCTCCACATCAGGAGTTTGATCATCAAGTTAATACAACATAAATAGTTAGTATACCATAACCACAAGTAACCAATAAAAATAGGGACAGCCAGAGATGTGCTATTTAATTTCATCTACATTGTTACCTGTGCCATTTTAATCATATATTATAACCCAAATAAGATGGATATATACATCTGCTTCTGGACAACTGCACTTTTAAGATCTCATTAATCAGAGCATTGCCACAATAGTTTAAAATTGTTTAGTATTAAATAATCCAGTCTGATTTTCTAAAACAAAGTTTATTCTAGAATAGGGCTAGAATCTTAAAAGCAAGCCAATCTTTTGACTAAATTACATATAATGCGCAAAACTTTGTAAGACTGAAGTCACAACATCAAAAAAACTCGGAGCAAAGTAGTTAGAAAAGACACACCTATATGATCCCTGTCAAGGACACACATCCACCTGTACTGCAGAGACATGAAAATCTATCAATTCTTCCACAAAACAGTTTGGCAGACCTGGGCTTAGGAATCAGCAAGCAAGGAACAAGCACTAGGTTTGCATCTAGGCAAACTATACTATACCAACCTAGACGAGTGGCTTAACTCTGATTACAGGATGCTGGACTAAATTCAAAGTACGCCTGGCAGCAAAATTGTTTTCCTGGGTGGGAGGACAAGGCATTTCTTGATCTCCAAAGCTAAATTGTTAAAGTATTAGGAGGAGTAATCAAGTTAATGCAAAGCTGCAAAAATCAGTAATTTCTCTTCAGTTCACAAAAAATAAATGTCAGGTGAAAATGACAAAAAGACTGCAAAGCAGTACAAACCTCAGACCAAGCCATACAAAGATCATGGAACTGCTCCCAGAAGCTTAACTAAGTTTCTTCATACTACATCATCTGTGCTAATGCTGAATCATTCTCTCTCCAGACAGATTCAGTGTTTAATTTTCCTCTCATCAAGAAAACTAGTAACTTTAGGAGTCTAGACTTTGTATCTTATGTCTAGCAATGCATGCTTAGGACCTCATCTTACAAGTTCTCTACACAGGCTTGACCACAGTGAAGTTACCAGGTCTCTGCCTAGGGAGTAAAGTCCACCAGAAGGATGTGACTGGAGAACAGATTACATGAACCTGTTGGAAACAACAACAGCCTTACAAATTTAAGAGACACAATGTCTAACCACAGAAAGACATTAGTTAATGATACATTAGAGTTTTTTCCCCTTCTGTATTTTGAGGGGTTTGTCTACTTTTTGTTTGAAAATATTATGCAAGTTTCAAAAAATTTGTCCCCAAACAGGCACATACAAAAATGACTGAAGATGCTTCCTGAATATGTTTTACTTTTGACTGAAGAAGAGTACATTTTTAACATGAACCTTTCCTCCCTCTCCACAGCAACAAAAGTTCCTCGTCTCTTGCAGATCGTCTTCTACCTGTAGCAAGTCTCAGAAATCCTTCAGGAACAGATGTGGTCCTATCACGTATCAGTCATACAGATGATTGCAGACACCAGGTCTCTCTTAACTCAGATTCATGGAAGCTGCTACTGGCCTCAAAAACTGCCCTTCTCCCCTCCCTGCACGCCCAAACAGTGAACAAAGGAAAGCACAGCTCACAAATGAATGGCCATTTTCTAACTCCCTTCAGAAGCTGCTTTTTGAGAAAAAAAAAATTAATTCCCCCCACCATGATCAAAAAATGCTGCTTGAAAAATTGTAATAATTTGCAATGTAGAAGTCTATGAACTTTTTGGTAATCTGAAGTTGGGCAGATTACACTATTATCCTCTTTAAATGCCATTCATGATCACTACAAGAAAGAGTGATGATTCACTTTAAAAAGATGAACCGAACATTTATAAAGATTGATTTAAAGTAAGAATTTAGTATCAATTTTTTAAAAACACAAGTTTGCTCACCTTTGAAAGACTCTTACTTTCTTGTCTGACTGGATATGGTTGCTCAGTGGATTCCACTACTCCTGAACATTTACAGAGTGTTGAGTTGTTAGACTGATATTGTGAGCCAGCTACTGGATACACGCTTGCAACAACATCAGGTGAGTAAGAGCAGCTGGAGCATTCGCGGAAAGCAGGATCTCCTAGAACACTATGTGAAGGACATTGAGAAAGAAATGAAAGTCATCCTGGGGCAACTCTTCAGTACCAATTTGTTGTCTAGAGAAACATATTCCTTGGCTAAAGAATTTGTTTAACAAGAAAGCTCTATTTCAAAAGAAAACTATTCCATGTAATTTCAATTAAGTATCTACTCACTGCTATAGACTTCTTCAAAAATAATTACTTTTGTTTGGGGAAAACATGCAATTAAGCAAATATCTTAAAATACAGATGTTATCCCATTTCGAAGTTTCAAAGCTAGTCTGCTTTGCACTGTATAGTTCTCATGCCTGTTTAACATTACCAAGATTCTTCATACTTATTTTCAGTAGGCTTCTTCTTGTGAAACAAACCAAAAGCACAGTGTAAGGACATGACATGCATCATATACTTACAAACACTAAAACCTATCTTAAAATTACACAAGTATAACATTTTATGGAATATAAAACATGTATGAAATACAGTGTAGAATTATAAAATAATAATTTAACCATCACAATTTATGAAAATACGTCTTTCCTTCAAATGTATGCTCAAACATTCCCTTTCAATTTCCTTCTACACTCTGTCCAGAAAATATATAAAGTTCAGATTTGATTAGCGAAAACGTAAATTTCTCAGCTTCAGAAAGTTGCATTTAGTTTTTAAAGCTGTTCACTGTTAAGTTGCCAAGCTCAGAATTTTGGGTAAATAATGGCAAACATAAAAACTTTCCCATCAGAACGAGAGACTTCAGATAACACACTTCATAATGCCTGTTGTAATTCTGATAGAATGTAGTAAAACCAATGTTTATAATCAGTTTACACACAAAGAAGAAATATATCACCTAAGACTCAAAAATATAACTATGTCTCAGTCCCAACAAGGCAAAACACTCATTACAACATTACTGTTGTCTGGGTTGGGTTTTCTTAATACTAAATGATTTAATACTAATGCTGTGGGTTTTCTCTAATGCATAGAACAGGCCATACTCACCTCAATGTTAAATTTCTAGTACAAATGAAAATAGGTTGAAAAAAATGAGATTTCCTGTAGGATAAAATGAAAGCCTACAATGATTGTATCCACTAATGCTCTAACTGAATTTTTAAGGACACACCAATAACTCTGCAGCAATTGTATAATTAATTAAATGCTTAGGTTCCTAAGAAGCAGTAAGAGAACAATGTAACATCATCAGATACTTACAAGACTCCATTATTTCCTATCCTGCTATGTAGGCTTTTTTCACTTTGCTCTGCGTTAAAAAATACTTTTGAAAGTCTACCATGAATACTTTTCTTGGGCCCTAATAGAAAAATCCCAAAACTTCTGCAAACCTTTAGTATTCTTACTAGAACTGCCTTTCTGGGGATGCATGGGTACTGAAGAGGAGATACAGAAGAGGCTCCATATATTAAATGTTTTACACTATGAGAAACTTTCTTGGAGAATCTTTCTCTTCCTTTTATACAACTTTTTCTACCTCAGCTCATTCATAACACAACCATTCTTTCATTCAAGGACTGGATTCAGCTCCTTCTAAAGCACAAAAAACCCAGATCAATCATTACAAACCACTAACTCCACTCAATACTCTGTAACAATACAGCCCCTTGTGAGCAAAAGACAAGGTACCAAGTATATATCAGAAAAACATTAAGCGTAGAAAACTAAATCATGCAGGCAACAGAGAAGCATTTCTACAGTTGGACTATTAATGTATCAGAACCTTGACTTCATAAGAGTACTCAATGTCCAAAGGCAGAAGGTTAAAATACCCCAAGAAAGAAGATTCAGAAAATATACATACTTATCCAAAGACGGTTCCTGAACAAATGGGTAGCATGTAGTTAAGTACCTAGGAAAGACACATGCTTCTGAAGGTTCTGACCATGCCACAGTTACCGCCGCATGTTTTGGAACAAATGGTTTGACCTCTGCTGACAACTTGATGCCCTGAGAAACAAAACGTTTTTTGGCTACATGCATTTGGAGATTAATGCTATAAGTGAAAAATACTCAGTCTTGTGAACTTAACTGCCATTGTAAAGCATTAGTTTGCGCCCTTCTAACAAAACATGCAAAACAATAAAGTTCACCAAAAAGGAAATGAAGAAATAAGGTGAAACAAAACCAAGGAATCTGAAGATAAACGTGACTGTTCTGGAAAGTAATTTAATATCCTCATTTATCCTGAAACACTCATAAAGGTCAGTTATGTAAAGGACAGAGGCTTGTTTAAAACAAGATGCAGTAAATGCAAATATGCAAATTCTTACTTCATATTTGAACAGTACAAGCTGAAATTCATAAACATACTAGCATTACTGTTAACCAAACTCTGAAAGTATGTAACAATATGTCTTTGTGCACATTTGTATTTTAAGGCAGTCTGTCTAAAATGTACACTTCATTTTACAGCCTTCTTGTTTCTACCACAACACAAATTTATTAAGACAAGTTTTCCATTTGTTCTGAATCACCACCGACTTAAACTGGATATTCATATATGCAAGGACAATGAAATGAGACTCGAAGTATTTACTACCATGTCCTCAAAACACGCAGGAAGCAACAGTGACTGCAGGTTGATCACTAAGGTCCCCGAACCTGACCAGGGAATAGGTCCATGTGCGCAGCACCGCTGTTACTGTTTAGAATCTGAGTACCCATCCTTAAAGTGTCTGGGATGTCTACCTTTCCTTGCAGCAGACCCAGCACTCTGAATAAGGTGAGGTTTTCACACTTAAGCTCACTGAAAGTAATGTCTGGAGTTCCCCACCGCAAGTGGTGGGAAGCGACTCGCTGTGCTCCAACCTGAGCGACCCCTCCCCCCCCCGGTTTCGACGTTTCAGAAGGACTCGTCTCCCTGTCCTGAACCAAAGACTGATCCAAGGCGCGGTGGGAGTCACCCTACCCGGGGAGACGCGTGGGCAGCCGGCGCGCTCGGCCCGGGCTGGTGAGCAGCCCGCGGGCGGGGAGCGGCAGCTTGGCGCGGGCCGAGGAAATCCGCCCGCGGCTCCCGCGCCAGGCGGCTCATGGAAGGCGATTCCGCGCCGGGAAGGGGGCAGGGTATTGCGGGAGCTGCCACCGCCCTTACCTCGCCGCCGCGGCCCGACCGCGGCCGCCTCTCGGCCGACATGGCGCGCGGAGCGCGGCCCCGCTCCCGCCGCAGGGCGCGCCGCGATGACGCCGCGGTCCGGGCGAGGCGAGAGGCGGCGCCGGCCGGGCCCCCCCGCTCCCGAGGAAGTGTCCGCGCTTCGGCGGCCGCTTAGAGCGGGCCCATAATGACCCGCACGGGCAGCCGCGGCCCGGGCCGAGTAATCGAGGGAACAGGTAGTGGCAGGGTCAGGAGTTTGGTCCTGTCTCAGCCGTCCCGCCAGCATGTGCAGCCAATCCTGTTCCACAGGAGAAGGAACAGTAGGGAATAAAGGCAGGCATGCACCTGTGACAACCACCCACGACTCCGGTGGTAAAGTCCTGGGGAAAAGGATGACTTAAGCAGAGCTCAGCAAGATTCTTAGTGAAGGTGCCTGCTTCAGACTTTAAGAGCCCTGCTCTGACCAGGCCTGGTACCACTGAGATTGACATCTCTAGCAGCTCTTGTAAGACTACAAGGGTTCTTTTCCTCAGCAAGTGTTGCAGGTTAGTGTCCGTCTCCATCAGAGCACCCATGACATAGGGAGAGCACATACTTCAATCTTGCTTTTGTTGGCCTTCCAAATCCTACACAACCGTAATGCTAATACACATTTGAAACTAACCCCTGCTACTCTTAAAAGTTAAACACAATATACTGAAGCACCTCAAAAAAAAAAAAAAAAAAAAAATCTGGTTGTATGGCTACTACTACAGGATCCCAAGATGCCACAGTGACAATTTTGATGCCATACAGGAAGAGTAGGCTAAAACCCAAGTAAAAAGCTTATGATAAAAGTTAAACGAAGGAGAAGAAAAAGATCTCTTTGGAATACTGAGTACTAGTCAACCCTAAGTTTATACCCAGGAATCAGTGAATAGGTTCACCAAGTTACTTTTCTTTTCTGGAGTGGGTACTCTTAAAATGTTAGACAATGAATATTTGTTTTGTCCAGTAAATTACAACTTCAGGCATTCAGGTTTTATAGAACAGTAAAAATAGTTTATTTCTTAAGCCTACTTACTACAAAACAGTTGAACTAATGGATGTGAACATACTACATTACAGCAGAAAAGATGAATGCAAAAGTCACACAACACTAACAAGTGATCATCTAATCAGAACATGCAACACAAACAATAACACAATTTAAGTCAGAGAGGCACTTACATTAACAGTAAAAATACAGCTATCACTCTTTGAACATCATAGCAGCCTACTTGGAATTGCATCTGACTGAGCTTTGTTGCTGTGAATAATACAGCTCATGCACAGGTTTGGATGTATGTTTTGTAAATTTAAAGTATTCACTGAATACTACCAACATATATACACTCATATACATAGTTCCAGAAGATTCAAGAGGCGATCACTTATTTCTGCTCATCCTTTGGTAGAGGTCTTCTGAAGAGCAGAATATGCGGTTCTGCAGAAATAAAATTGAACAAAGCGTCAGTTTGTCCCTCAGGTCTTGACTAAAGGGATTTATTTCATTTTGAATGATAGTTGAACCTTACTTTCCAATAAATAAAGAAGTCCAAATATGGCTCCACATGCAATATAAACAGACCAACTTTGAAGTAGCCTGACAGGTTTTTATTTTTACACCAAATGCTGGCAGTATCAAATTTAAGATACGTACAGGAAGGAACCATTGGAAAAAATAGAGTATTTTTAGTTAGAGTTAGTATCTCTGTACATTAGGCTATTTGCTAAAGTGTCACTGTGTTGTAGTTTTGCAAGGTCTGGTTTTGCTAGCAGGGGGGGCTACAGGGGTGACTTCTGTGAGAAGCTGCTAGAAGCCCCACCATCACGTCCTGCAGGGCCCATGTCTGCATGGCTGCAAAGGTGGACATGCCATGGGCCAGGTCTGGGCCAATTAAAGGTGGTGGTAACACCTCTGTGGTAACAGATTTAATAAGGAATTCAAAACAATCCTGGTGGCACAGTTTTAACTCCAGCCAGGGAGGAGGAAGAGTGAGAAGATGGGAGCAGAAACCAACATGGAGGTACCAAGGTCAGTTCAGAAGGAGTGGGAGGAGGTACAGGAGCCGGAACCGAGATTCCTCTGCAGCTGGTGGTGACGGCCATGGTGAAGCAGCTGTCCCCCTGCAGCCCATGGAGGCCCACGGGAGTGCAGAGGCCCACCTGCAGCCCATAGAGGGGCCCACAGTGGAGCAGATGGATGCCTGGAAAGGACTGCAGCCTGTCAGGGAGTGACCCACGCCGCAGCAGTTTGAGGGCCGCTGCTGCCCACGGGATGGACTTGTGTTGCAACAATTCACAGAAGGCTGTTGCTTGTGAGATGGACTTTAGTTTGGAGAAGTCCCTGGAGAAACTGTCTCCCAGAGGGCACCCCACAGAGCAACAGGGGAAAATTACTCCAATTCTGCAGCAGGAAGAAGCCACAGATGATGAGTTGACCAAAAACCCCCCATTCTCTGTCTCCCTGCACCTTTTGGGCAGGAAGAGGGAGTGGGGGAGAAGAAGGTATTCTCCAAAAGCTCATTTTACTTCTCATTATCCTGGTCCATTTCTGCAAGTTTTAGTGTAATAAATTTACTTTCATATCTTTTAAGTTCGAGCCTGTTTTTGTCTGATCTCTTTTCCCATAATCCTTACCTCAAACTCATGAATGCTTTGAATTTTTTTTTCGTCTCCTCTGTCCAGCTGGTTTGGGGGGGGGTGGGCAGTGAGTGTGTGGTTTTATGGGTGCCTGGCCCCTGGCCAGGCTCAAACCACAACACACTGTAACTTAGACTAAAACTGCTGATGCTGTCTGTTTGGTACATATCAAACATCAACAAAATCCATTTGGTTGACACAGCCAGCTTGCATTATTATCGATCTGGCTTAATTCTAAAAGTCTCTAAGAAAGTTTAAAGTATCAAAAGTACCCAGGTAAGGGAAATACTGAAAGACTATGCTATTTCTTCACCTGGTTCTTCAGAAACGTAGAACTCCATGCTGCTGCAATTCATCAATCACTTCTACTTTTCAGTCAGGCTTGTCAGTGGTTACCAGTACTTGCTGTTTGCACAGTACCAATATCCTAGTTAGTATGGTTTTAGGGTTTCACACCCCATTAACAGAAATACTGATTTTTCCATAGGTTCTGCAGCTAGAGTTGAAACTATATCGTAGAATTTTCAGAGAATTAATACAGGATCTTGTCTACATAAGCATCTATCAGGTTGTTGTACAAAAAAGCAGGTGTGTCAGATTTATGATTTAAAGATACGCTATGTAAACTTTGGTTCAGACATTGATATACTAATGTTATTCAAGAACTCATGATAAGCCTGTTTCTATAGGCAAAGGTAGGAACACTTTCCAGCCTTTTTTGTCTACAGATAAACCATACACATCTAGGACAAGGCTAGCATTTTGACAGTCCAGGAGCAGGATGTGCAGGTTGAAAATAAAGATTATGTTGCCTTTGTTGGCAAAGGGCTAAAACAGTAAGGAGAGAAAGAGTCTAAACATTCAGTAGTGAATTCGAAATGGATTCCACAGCAGAAAAAGTTATGCTTTATACACTTCAGTTGAACACCAGGCAGTTGATATTTTACTCTTTTGTTCATCTAATTCTGTTCAGATGTGCTTACCTGGTTCATGGATCATATAGTGAACCCAGCCAAGACTCTGCTGAACTCCAAGTCGTCTCCACTCTTCTTCAGACATCAGATGAGATTTTGGCACTTGTTTTGAAAGTTCTCGTGGCAGCATCACGTGTCTGTAGAGGTTTAATTATTAAACACACAATATACTGTACACTCAAAAACTGGAACAGATCTGCACTAAAAGACGGCAAGTGAGTACTGACTGTTAACACTAATTGGATTATGAAACCTGTCCCACAATCCAGTGCAAAACCACTTATGACTATTAAGCATTACATGTGTAATGCAACTGCGTACTGGAAGCCAAACGGCCTTCCAGAAGAGATTAAGGCCCCTTCACATTCCAGTGACGCCACACTTAACAGAACTATGCGCTCTTGGCAACCGGCTGCCGTATCAGCTACTTGAAAAATAAGGGCTTTGGATTTTAAAAATATTTCTAATACCGCTTTCAAGTACGCCTAGAGGAGTTAAAATTCAACGGTCCCCCGTCGGCAGAGGCCGGCGCTGCACCATCCCAGGCTCTGCCACAACCCCTGGAGTGGCGCAGCAGACACCGCCCCTCCTCCATCACCGTGTGGTCGAGGCTTAGTTTGGCTGCTCGCCGAGCGATCCGAGCGAGCCAAGCATGTAACTCGGTTACCCACCCCTTTCTCCCAGCCGGTCCAAAGCCGCGCGAAAATCCCCCATGGAGAGTCTCCGCACAGCCCCTCCCCGCTGGCCTTGCGCCCTCCCTGGCCCCGCTCCACCGGCAGAGCCTCCTCACTCCCTGAGGGCCGCGCGCACACCTCAAGAGAGGCGTCTGCCCGAGCCGCCTTCCCCCAGAACGGCTCTTCCTAATCCCTCCAGCCGGCCCTCCCGCCGCCTCTTACCGGTACTCGTACTGTTCGTCGAAGTATTTATCGGAATAGTAGATCTGCTTGTGGGCCATGGCGGAGGCAGGACAGGTTAGAGCAGCAGTACCAGCGGATGCCTCTCTGCTTCCCTCCTCACGAACGCCTCACACACTAACAGCCTGCCTTCGCGCCCCGCGCCGTTTGAATCCAGCAGCTCAGCTCCCATTGGCCCTTGCCAGGGCCGGCCAATCGCGTGCCGCGCCGCCGCGCCCCACCCGAGCCCGCCGCCGCTTGACTCGCGCGCTCGCCTCTCCCAACCAATCCCCGGAAGCCGCGGCGCACGGAGGAGCGTTACGTAACTGGCGGTGACGGGCGGGGAGAGCGCCGGCACCGAGGGGGATGCCGGGGCTGGCGGTGGGCGGTGCGCGAGGAGAGGACACGCCGTGATTGGCTAGTGTGCGGGGGGACGGCTGTTGGGAGGGGGGGTGGTTCGTGCCTAGCCCGCGCATGAGAGGCCTGGCTCGGCCCGATCCGATCCGATCAGATCTTTTCTTGGGCGACTAGGCCCGGCCCGGCGCGGCCCTGCCCGGCTCTTGCCCGGGGTGGGGACTATTTTGTCTAGGCAGCGAGAGAGCGACGCTTCCGTCTTCTTAACAGAGCAGCATGTTCACATTACAAGTGTGCTGTGCAATGGCTGCCGGGTAGCTGCTCTAAGCCCGTGGTGTCCTGGGCTGCAGCTGTCCGGAATGGCCGTAGCGTCTGTTGTACTTGCTCGGCGTGGGGACAGATAAAAGGCGGGGCGCAGCTGTGCTTAGGGCAGTGCGGAGACTGCGGACAGAATTCAAGCTTATAAACATCTTTACCCAGCGAAACAGCACAGTAACTACTTCTCTGGGAATGCGTGCGTAGCAGCTCGCTAGGGTTTCATAAGAGGCGGTGCAGCTCCCCGAATACGCATGCGATTTTTGCCGCGTGGGATGAGATGAGCTCGGCGGGAACGTGACAAGAAAGGACACTCTCATAGTTGCTTTCATAGAATCACAGAACCATGGAATGGTAAGGGGTTGGAATGGGCCCTAAAGATTATGAAGTTTCAAGCCCCCGCCATGGACAGGGACACCTTTCACCAGATCAGGTTGCTCAGAACCCCATCCAGCCTGGCCCTTAACACGCCCCAGAATGGGGCATCCACAGCTTACCCGGGCTACCTGTTCAGTGCTTCACAGCCTCGCAGTAGAGAGTTTCTTACTAATGTCAAACCTAAATTTCCCCTCACGCTTCGTGCCCCCTGCCTGTCATGTGCTGCTCTCTCGTCTCCTTGCTGGGTCTCTGCAGAAAAAGGAGATGAGCCTTTCAAAAAGTTTCTGCTTCCATGGTGCTGCCAGAAACGTGGGTATTGCCCGTGGTTATGTAATGCATCTGTCTGAAAACAGTTCTGATGGAGGAAAAAAACAACCAAAGCCATGTGATGCATGCCTGCTGATACACATGCGTGGGTAATAGGGATGATTTTTTTAGCAGCATTGTTTCTTCTGACACTGCAGCTTGTCTTAAACAATAAAGTTTAAGCCAGTCTCACATCATATAGCCATTAAAAGGAATGCTTATCATAATCTAGCAGTAATACTTTTTTTATTAATTGGACTGCACATTGGAGCTTGCTGGCACAGGTCATTTATAGGCAAAATGAAGTCAGTGTTTTTGAACTGGTATTGTTAAATGTGTGAAATTCCATTCATTTAACAAAGATCCTCAGCAGGAATATTAATTCTAGCATAATTGTAAAAGTACACACCACCTGCAGGTTTTCTAAGTTTTGTTTGGATTATTCAAAGTAGAGGGATTTGGAGTTTTTTAGCATAAATTCAGACTGCACAACTGTTATTTTTAAATACTTGAGGCAGAATGTACACAGTAATTTCTGTTAGGAATGTCATTGTGTAATAATGGAAAAAAAAGATTAAACGTCCATGACAGGGTCTGCTGGATGAAAGACATTTCATCTCTGTGTCTTCTTTATAACCTTTCTGGTTATCTCATGAATATTGAACATAAGAGAAAATTGACCTTTATGTAAGGCTGTGTGTAAGCCTTTCTCCACTGAGTTCATTCAGAAGTAAAAATCTGGAGTCCCCTTAAAGCAACTTTTTATTCTATTACAAATACTCATACCTAATCATAATTTTGAAGAGAATTAAAAGGGTTTTTGTCGGATGTGTATGCAATCTTAATTGAGATACCTCTGATGAATTTGAAAATCCCTGTTCCTCAGGACTGACCAAGTGTGTTTGTCAGGCAACTGGTAGAGCAAAAAAACCTAACATACTGGTTTTAGTAATCCAGGATTAGGAAATCTTGTTTACTACTGCGGTGTCATTTCAGATTCTTCTTTCATCGGTGTTTTACCCAGACAGTACTTAAAAACTCAGGTGGATGATAAATAATGCAATGGTACTAGGAACTTGTTAAGTTCCATTATTAATTTGCTTTTTCCTGAAATGAAAATAGTAGTATTAGGCATATCACTTGTAAAATTACTAGAAAAATATAATGAGCTTGCTACATGATTAAGCCTGTTGAATGGTTACACTTGAGAATTGTTTCCACCCACACGAACAAGGAGAAGAGCATCAGGAGTAGTCAGTATGGGTTCAGGAAGGGGACCATGCTCTTTGACCATCTTGTAAAACTAGTGTGATGAAATGCCCTGGCAGAGCCAGGGAGGGAGCAGTCATTATTGTTTTCTTAAACTGAAGTAAGGCTTTTGACTCCAATAATACCTTCATACAGAAGCAGTTTATGTATGGGCTGAGTGTGCAATGAGGTGAATGGCCGGCCCAGAGGATAGTGATAAGTGGCACAAAGTAGCTGGAGACCAGTAACTAGAGGTGTGTCCCAGGGGTCGATACTGGGCCTGAGCCTTTTCAATGTATTCATTAATGACGTGCACAATGGGGCAGAGTGTACTCTCAGCAAGTTTGCAGGTGACACCTAGGTGGGAGGAGTAACTGAGAAGCCAGAGGGTTGTGCTGCCAGGTCAGTGAATTGCAGAAATGGACTGAGAGAACCCTCATGAAGTTGGGGGGAACAAGGGGAAGTGCAAAGTCCTGCACTTGGTAAGAAATAACCACAGGCACCAGTACATAGTGGGAAACCGCCCAGCTGAGGATGAGTTTTTCAGAAAAGGACCTGGGAGTTCTGATGTACACTGAAGTAAATGTGAGCACAGTGTCCTTGCAGCAAGGGCAGGCTAACAGTGCCCTGGGCTGTAGTAGGATGAGCATTGCCTGGAGGTTGAGGGAGATGATCCTCCTTCTCCTTCGTTCAGCACAAGTGAGGCCTCTGCTGGAGCCCCTCTGGGCTCCCCAGTGCAAGAGAAAGAGCTGCTGGAGAGAGTCCAATGAAGGGCTACAAAGATGAAAACCTGTGTGTGAAAACCTGAAGGCAGAGTGCAAAGAAGACTAGAACTAAGCTCTTTCCAATGTGCCCAGTGACAGGACGATATGCCGTGGGCACAAACTGAAACATGGGATGTTCCTCGTGAATGTCAGGAAGCCTTTTTCACTGTGAGGTTGATGCAACACTGGCAGAGATTACCCAAAAATGCTGCTGGAGTCTCCATCCTTGGAGATCTTCCAAAGCCATCTGGACATGATCCTGGGCAATGGGCTCTAGATGATCCTTCTTGAGCAGGGATGTCAGACCAGCTGACCTCCAGAGGTCCGGCCTCAGCCACACTGTGTTTCACTGTGTGAAACAGGGCTGTGTCAGTCACATTGCAAAAAAGAGAATTAACTGTTCAGTACACATTGTGGAGAGAACAAAAATGCTTGAACTTTGTCAAGGCAGCTTTGTGTTAGACCTGAGGAAATATTTCTTACCAGTAGCTAATTTGAATGCTTAGAACATTATAGAAAAAAATGTTTTCTGTGGTAATGTTGTGGGTCAAACTGATCTTGTCGCTGATCCGTGGTTTCTTTGAGGCCTGCTTTCTATGGTTTTGTCAGTTATGCTTTCCCACTGTAAGTTTTGCAAGTACTGAGTGTAGAATAAAAGTAATTTTTTTCTCTCCAGTGCCCTAGAATGACCTTTTAATTTTAATTATTAAAAATTTTCGTGTTCAAAGAAGTTAGTTTCTGGAATTAAGATTATTAAGTAGTGAACTAACATCCTGACTCCAAACCTTCCAAATCAGGTCAGACTGAATGAAACCACAAAGATCTATGTTATAAATGGCTGTGGGAGGTTGACTTTTGTAGTCCTCTGTAACACGGGTTTCCTTTTGTTAATTGTTCATTAAATAATTAATGGCTAATTAGTTCTAAGTTATTGTTTAAGTCTTTCAAATGGTTAAGGGGTATCTGGTTGTTTGGGTTACTGTTGAAGCTGTGCATTTAATTTGGGGAAAATGGGGCTAATTAGTCTAGGTTTGTTATATGTACTAAAGTTAGGCCTTGAGTTGATTGACAGTGGGAAGGTGGAAAGTTCTAGAAGGGTGTAATCCAAGAATGGCATAGAGGGAGGAACCTAGGACCCGGACTGGATAAGAACCTGAGCAACCACTCTATGCTCGGACATCAGCCGTTTGCATGAACCAATCACCTAGACCACGAGCCGACGAACTCGAATCAAGTTATCTCCAAGGGGAGGACTCTCGGGAGAGGGGTGGTGCTCCTGGGAGGGCTATAAAAGGTGACTCCCCTAGAGATGCAGGTCTCTGACCACTCGATGCTGGTCGGGTGCTGGGTGTGGGTGGGTCCTGCACCCTGGGAATAAGCTAACCAGCTGATAGGAACCTTGATTGCTCCGTTGTTGTTTTCTGTTAATAAACCTGCTTATCAGGAAATTTGCTAGAGATGTTTCTTTCATCTATATTTATTAAAGAGGAAAGCTGCTGAGTTTTATCATACACTTGTGCCTTAGCATGTCAAAGGCATGTATTGAAGTGTTTCTCAAGCCTGCCATAGTACAAACTGAAAAGGATTCCACATAGCTTTAGGGGTATAGATCTGTTAGGAGAAACAAGTGAGCGAGCTGGAATGTAGGCTCCTGCTCAGAGACCTGTCTGATTAGCGTAGTTGCTGTGATTAAGTTGCTGTTGAAACACAAGAAAAAATGGCAGAACACAAAGAAAATACTCTTCAGCTTCCCTCTCTGTCTCCTGTAGCTGTTACACAGGCATGTATAATTTTGAACATTGGTATTCTGCACTCTGTATGAGAACAACATGACTGTAGTCAGCAGAGAGGCTCTTGGAACTAGAGAATAACATTGTGGGGCACGATTTCGTGTTCCTAGACAGGAGCAGATTTAAATCCTTTGTATAACCTGTTTGCTTGTGACTAAGGACATGCACAGCGATATGTGGGCTACGAGAAGTAAAAATCTGTTACAATGTAGGGCCCATGTGCATCTTACTATTGCATATATAGAGTTCAGGGTGTAAGTTATGATAGATGAAAATATTTTCTGTGCTTTTTGTCAGAAGGGAGAAATGCAAAGTTTCCCATCTGTGTTGTGCATAGCAATCTCTGATTAAAATTCTCTGCAGCTTTTTCTGTTCAGTTTTATGAGACGTTTCAAAAAAAATAAGTTATATGTACTTTTAGTGTGCTTCAGTTTTCAAACATGTCCTTGTAAAACACTAATGTCAGATGCTTGAATGTATTTTTCTCAATAGAACAGCAAGATGAGAGTCAAGGAACCTTTTGTACTGTCTTCATGAGTCATAATCATATACACAGTTAATAACTTTTGAATTATTTGAAAGTGAATCACATAGTTTATACTGATGAACTGTTATCTGTGGTTTTATATTTTCAATGTTTCTTATGGAAGCAAGGCTTAAACAATTGTACTTTTCATCAGTTTTGATCCTCAACTAACTTTTGAACCTATTGGCTTGTTTGGTCAAACTTAACAGAAATGTTGGTAAATTATTGCAGGTTTCTTGATAACAGGTGGACAAGTAGAAGTCTTCTGATGGGGGTGATGTTACAGTTAAAGTTGCACCTTATTAGACAGAGAATCTACATTGAAAAAAAAGCTTTGCATAAATGTTTCAGTGGTAAATATCCTTCAGCATTTGGTGCACTTGCCTTCTAAGACAGTACAGCCACAAACCATGAGTCAGTAGAAAATCAGCCTCACTTAGTTCGTATATTCAGTAAGGTAACTTTCTATTTTTTTATTTTATTTGCTGGCTTTATATGGTCTTTGCCTAGTATTCCACAACACTGGTAGCCCTCAAAGAACTCTCAGGCTACTTGTATGTGTAATAGTAATAGTATTTGTCTCTGAAGGTTTCGTCTTCCGAAACAGTTTACCTCAATTTAGATAGTTAAATTTGAATTTACTGCCTTACTTAAAGACTTTATGATAAGTGTTGAGTTGTTTGTGTGCTAACTAACATCCCCTCAGTAAATGTAGAAGATGGATTATTTTTGGGTTTTTTCGGTTTGCACAAAATTGTGAACCAGATCTTGGAGAGACTAAAGAATGATGCTATGTTTTAATGGTTTAGCTGTCTGTGAATAAAACAATATAAGTATTGAAAACAATCCACTTGCATGCTCCTTCCAATACCTATACTGGTCGAAGAACTGCATTTTGAAGGTGCTCTTGAATAGGTTCTTGAATAAATTATACTCAAGTTGTAGAAGAGCCCAGGATGTCAACAGAAATACAGAATGTCTGTGATCCATTCAGATTCTTGCAGAGCTTGGAGGTTAGTGTTGATCTGCATAATTTCATTGAGATTTAATTCTCTTACTCTGTTTTTATGGATCTTCTTGTGAAAGTAGTGATCAGAACCTACTCAAAAGACTACAGCTTAGATCTGAAAAGTGACATTGATGAGCCTGTGGTGACACGCCAGTGTTGGGGGTGACATCGACAGCCCAGCTGAAGTGCACCTGCACCAATGCAGCCCGCATGGGTAACAAACAGGAGGAGCTGGAAGCCACTGGCAGCAGGAAAGCTGTGACATCGTTATCGTCATGGAGATGTGGTGGGATGACTCGTGACTGGAGTGCTGCAGTGGACGGCTACACGCTCTTCAGAAGGGACAGGCGAGGAAGGAGAGGTGTTGGAGGGGCTCTGTACACTGGGGAGGGTTTAGGCTGTACAGAGCTCAGGGACAGTGGTGGTCAGGCTGAGTGCCCGTGGTGACAATCACAGGGATGGCCAACAGGGCAGAGATCCTGGTGGGAGTCTGTTACAGACCACCCAGCCAGGATGAGGAGGCAGGTGAAGTATTCTATCAGTGGCTGGCTGATGTTTCATGATCACTAGACCTTGTCCTTGTGGGAGACTTTAACTTGCCATATGTCTGCTGGGAACTCAACTCATAGGAGAGGAGGAGATTCCTGAAGTGTGTGGGAGGGAACTTCCTGACACAGCTGGTAAGTGAGCCTGCCAGGGCAGTGCCCTCCTAGACCTGCTGTTTGCAAATGGAGAAGGGCTGGGGGAGATGTGGTGGTTGGAGGCTGTCTTGGGCACAGTGACCACAGAATGATAGATTTTTGATTCTTGGTGAAGTAAGGAAGGCGATCAACAAGACCTCTACTTTAGACTTCCTGAGGGCATACTTTGGCCTGTTCAGGGCACAGGTTCAGAGAGTTTCTTAAAAATAAAGGGGTCCAGGAAGGCTGGACACATTTTAAGAAGGAAATCTTAAGGGCGCAGGAACAGTCTGTCCCTATTTGCTAAAAGACAAACCAGCAGGGAAGAAGACGAACTTGACTGAGGAAACTTTCAGTGGAACTTGTGGAATAAAAGGGATTTTATGACCTTTGGAAGAAGGGGCAGGCAAATTAAGGAGAATATGAGGATGTTGTTAGGTCATGTAGACAGAAAATTAGAAAAGTGAAAGCTCAGCTAGAATTCTATCTGGCCATTGCTATGAAAGATAATAAAACCTGTTTTTATAAATACATCAGCAACTAAAAGAGGCACGAGAAAAATCTTCATCATTTATTGGACATGGAGGGGAAAATTTTCAAGGATGAGGAAGAGTCTGGGATACTTGATGCCATTTTTGCCTCAATTAATAGCAGAAAGCCCAGTTATCCTCAGGGCACCCAGCCTGCTGAGCTGGTAGACAGAGATGGGGAGCAGAATTGCCCCCCTGCAATCCAGGAGTAAGTAGTTAATGACCTGCTGTGCCACTTAGACAATCACAAATGTATGGGACTGGATGGGACTCATCCGAGAGTACTGAGGGTGCTGTCAGAAGAGCTCACCAATCCACTGTCCATCATTTATCATCACACCTGGCTAACCAGGGAGGTCCCAGATGTCTGGAGTTTGGACAATGTGGTGTCCATTTACAGGAAGGGTTGGAAGGAGGATCCAGGGAATACTGACCTGGGAAGGTTATGGAACAGATTTTGTTAAGTGCCATCATGCAGCACATACAGGAGGACAACCAGTGGATCAGGCCCACACAGTGTGGGTTTAGAAAGGCAGGTCCTGCTTGACCAACCGGATCTCCTTCTATGTCCAGGTGGCCTGCCCAGGTGATGAGGGAAGGACTGTGGATGTTGTCTACCTGGGTTTCAGTAAAGCCTTTGATACTGTCTCCCAGAGCATTCTCCTGTAAAAGCTGGCAGTCCGTGGCTTGGATAGGTGCACTCTTCACTGGTTTAAAAACTGGCTGGATGGCTGGGCCCAGAGAGTGGTGAATGGAGTTGCATCCAGCCGGTAGCCTGTCACTCATGGAGTTCCCCAGGGCTCAGTATTGGGGCCACTCTTGTTCAGCGCCTTTATCAGTGGTCTGGATGAGGGGATTGAATGCGCCCTCAGTAAGTTTGTAGATAACACCAAGCTGGGCAGGAGTGTTCATCTTCTGGAGGGTAGGAAGGTTCTGCAGAGGGATCTGGGCAGGCTGGATTGATGGGCAGAGGCTATTTGCATGAAGCTGAACAAGATGAAGTGATGGGTTCTGCCCCTGTATCGCAACAACTCCAGGCAGTGCTACAGGCTGGAGGCAGACTAGCTGGAAAGTGACTCAGTGGAAAAGAACCTGGGGGTGCTGGTTGACAGAGGCTGGACATGAGCCAGCTGTGCCCAGGTGGCCCAGAAGGCCAATGACATCCTGGCCTGTATCAGCACTAGTGTGGCCAGCAGGACCAGGGCAGTGATCGTCCCCCTGTACTGGGCACCGGTGAAGTGACACCTCAAATCCTGTGTCCAGTTCTGGGCCCCTCACTACAAGAAGGACACTGAGGTGCTTGAGCATGTTCAGAGAGGGGCAATGGAGCTGGAGAAGGGTCTGGAGCACAAGTCCTGTGAGGAGCGCCTGAGGGAGCTGGGGTGTTTTAGCCTGGAGATAAGGAGGCTCGGGGGGACCTTATCACTCTCTACAGTGCCTGTAAAGAGAGTGTAGCCAGGTGGGGATCAGCCTCTTCTCTCAGGCAGCCAGTGACAGGACAAGAGGACATAGTCTCAAGCTGTTTGAGGGGAGGTTGAGGTTGGACATCAGGAAGAATTTCTTCACCAAAAGGGTTGTTGAGCCATTGGAATGGGCTGCCCGGGGAGATGGTGGAGTCACCAACCCTGGATGTGTTTGAGAAGTGACTGGACCTGGCACTTAGTTCTGTGGTTTAGTTGACAAGATCAACTTCTGTCAAAGCTCAGACTCAATGATCTTGAAGGTCTTTTCCAACCTTAATGATTCTGATTCTGATTCTGATTCTATTCTCATGTTAAACAAAATCAATAATGCTGAATTTAGCAGATGATTTCCATAGCAACCAGGGCTCATATAACAAATTCAGGATGATACCATATAGTAACTGGAGAATCAAGCAGAAGAAGATGCTGTCAAATGAGACACAGTCCTACCCAGATTCTTCCTATAGTCTGTGCAACACGACAGTGTCTTAAAGGGGATCAAGGGCAAAAAATCTGTAGTGGAGAGTTCTTCAGTTACTGGATGTTTTTCACACAGTGTTTAAATATTTTGAATGCAAGTTTATTTAAACTTTAAACTGTCAGTGCTAGACCTGAGAAAATACTCTTTTAGCCAAACTTATCTCTGCAGCTTTCTCTAATGGTTACCTTCCATAATGGAAGAGCGTGATAGTTGGAAAAGTAGGTGATGACACATTCCCAGCTTAATGTAGATTCTGGGGTTACTGATGAGGGATTTCTTTGCCCATGTGGATTTTTGTTTCATGAATTTTCAGGTCAAACATCTTCACAGTATCTTGTTGCAAGGAGTTTCATGGCTGAATAAGTTCCTTTATGAGAAGAAGCATTTTTTATTTTTGTTAAATCTGCCATGTGCTGGGTTTTGCATTTTAAGAGCCTGTGAATATTTATTCCTTGTCCCAGATGTTTGTAGTTTCAAGAGGTAGGGTTTATATACTACAGTATTGTACACTACGATTTTGATTTTGAGCCCAATGCATAGACTTTGAGCCTTACATAAACATTCCTCATTGACTTCTGTGAAGTTACTCAAATGTTTAAAATGTATCACTTATAAATTTTGTACATACACAGGAGTGAAAGAAAGTGTGAGCTGAAAATGAATCTGTTTGCAAGTATTATAAAAGTTGCTTCAAATGTTTTTTAGTTAAAGTAGTAATTGATGGAATACAAATGGAATAAAATATAATATGAATAAACCACGTATATACAAATATTTTTTCTTACGGTGATTGTAACACTTTAAGGTTTAAAATGGCCACTGGAGGGCTCACTGATCTCATGGTAAATGACAAGTTTGTCTTTCAAAGCCAGTACTTGTGGGTTTTGGTTAACGCAGTATTAATTGGTGTGCTCCCCATTTGAAAAAGACTGGAAGATAACAGAATTTTTAAAGATAATGGATACAGAACACTTACATTTTCAACTCAAAGAATAACAGTCCTGTGCTTATTACCTGTCTCACAGTGGGAGTGGGAACATTTACAAAGGTTTGGAAGGTAGAAGGATCTAAATGTCATAAAGGACCAGAATTCCCACCCTCTTAACATAAAAAATGTAAAAGGTCTTCCTGTCAGAAAGCAGGGTTTCCCCATTTTGAGGAGCCACCTACACATGTGACAGATTTTCTCTTCCCTTCTCTGTTCATTGTGTGGCACCAAGGCTTCAGTGATGAGTCAGGCCCAGGGCTGTGTTCTTCTTGGACCACTGGTAGAACGGGGATTAAATGCAACGCATTCAGTCGGTGTCAGTTTCTCCTGGCATTTTGAATCAAGTCTTTATTTCATTGGATCTAAACAGAACTTAGTTTTCAGAAACTTTGGGAACAGTGAATTCTGCTTACATATGCTAATATTTGTGTATTTTCCCCAGCCTGAATTTTTCCTTTGTCCTTTTGGTTTTTAAGTATCTTTCTTGTATATATAGATTATTGTCCTATCCCTGATACAATGAGTGGAGCTAAATGCTTTATATTTAATATGAGCATCTTCCTTAAGTTCACAGCAGTATTTACTACTCTTCTATGGGATGAACAAGTGCTGAACAAAATACACTCTTCCTAAAGTGATTTTGCTAGTCATTTGTGGTTCTGTCGTTCTTTCTGTTCGTGTAAGAATATGTTATCCCAGAACTTCACTCAGTCTGTTGCCTTACTTTAATGAAACTCATCTGATTTGTTGTTCTCCAGTGGTCCTTTTCAGTTCAGCCTGTTTCAAAATATTTCCCTTACACTTAGTAGCTATTTGAATTCTTTCCCATGTTTTTGAATCCTGCATTTTGCAAGCTAATTCCATCAAATTTTTTTTTTTTAATTCCCTGCTTATATGTCTCAACTTTGAGTGTTCATGGTGATTCCCTTTTTTCTTTATTTTAGGTACTGAAAAGTCATCTACTGCAGGGGATACACAAAACTTTTGAGTTTGTCTTGGCAGGTAAACCTCTTTTATAACCCACAATTAAGTATACATATTTTTAGTTTCTTAGTACTCAACCCATATTCCTCCTATCTTCCATCAGCTTTTTAGTCATTCATGTAAAGAAAAATATCAATCAGTTAAACTCTTCCATTATACATTATCATGCAGTATCTATACAGAAAATAATCTAAGAGTTATAACATATATGGGAAGAAGATTCTACCTGGAAATATGTTTTGTCAGAATCTGTCTTTCCTACTGCTCACACTAAAAACATTCATCAAATTCACCTCTGCTTTTCATTCAGGACATTTGTTCATGGAGCCATCTTACAAATCTGACACAAAAAGAGCCTTCTTCAGATAACTTCACCTCTAAAAATGGCATATATTGGAAATATGCTCAGTTTGAAATGTATTTCACACATTTTTTACAGTAGTAAAAAATTCCTTTATGTAATGAAAGGGACTGCCTCTGCCCTAAACTGTTAGTTTTCTTAAGAATATCCTTGACTGAAGTCTTCCTTGGCTGTACTTGAATATTAGATCATTAGATGCATGCATTTACAGGCTTACCTTTAAAAAAAAAAAAAGTTCAGCAAATTCACAGAAGAGAAACACAAACTGATTCATCTTGCTTTACAGGTATTAAAACTTAATGCCTTTTCATGTTTTTAGCTGAATATTAGCAGTGTTGTCATGGATACCGAGTCAGGTCCTGTTTTGCCATCTTGCAGATGTGCTAAAAATGGGATTTTCCCTTCCCACCTCTTAACTATTCATATGGACTTGTTTGAAATCAGTGGAAAGTCTTTCACCATCTCAGCAGATTTTGGACGAGGATGTAAGTGAACAGTAGAAAGCCAGCAATTGTTCTGTTTCATAATATTTTTCAGGTATTTCTTACATCTTGTTCCCCTGTTGAAAATCAGATGCACACTGTGAGCTTTCTCTCATGCTGGAGCACACTAAACTGAATGCTTGTGCTGGCTTAGTCTGGTGGTGCAGCTCTTGCGCTTTGGTGTTCCTCCCATGGTAGCCCATCATCACTAAGAGAGGCATGCAGGCTCAAAATATTAGGCCTCGAGTCTATCTTTTTTATGAAAATAATTTAAAAAATCTTTTATTTTGGGGTATAATATTTTTATCAGAGTTCAAAATGTGGACTGACTGCAGATTTGGAAACCATTCTCCATATCTTCTGAAGCGTTCATCGTGGTCTGTGAGTTGTGGGAACATGCCCCCCTTTGGGTGGACTTGACTGTGATGTCTGGGTCAGTGCAGCTGCTGGTGACCCCTTCCCACTGGTGGCAGTGATGGGGAAGAGGCTCCCAGGAAGCACTGTGAGGAGGATGTGCTAGGGTCAACCTCAGCCTGCAGGAACTGCTTCTAGCTGGATCTGGCCTGAGCTGCAGTTCCCTCTGTGTCACAGGCATGCCTGTGCATGGCCCAGGACCCTAAACCTGCTGTCTGTGTCACCACGCTGGGCTCCCAGCACACCTTCCCTTAGGGAGCTGTTAGTCCTTGCTTTTCCTTGACACTAACATTTTTCAGCTGTATCTTACAACTGTCATGTCTGTAATACCTCCTTTTTTGTCTTTTGCTGTAAATTCAAATCCTGTCAGTACTTTGCGCCAGGTTACAGAGGGATCTAGAGGGATTTCAGTTACTATTCTGCCCCAAACCATTTTTCCAACACATGCTCCCCTTTGTAATGCTGGAATTGCTTCATTTTCTGGCACAGGAATGCCACTCTTGATCCACTGGTCCCACTCATGCTAACAGCTTTACAGCACAGAGCTGGATGGAATCTGCATGACTCTCTCTCCCTGTCTTCAGCCTCAGAACAGAAATTATATGATGCACTGCATCTCAAAATACTACTGGTAGTTCAGACTTCATGAATTGTCTATTAGAAAAAAGAAATCCCTATACTTACTGCTGGCCATGTTGATTTTAATTTTAGATGAAACAGTAAAGGCTGTGGGAAGCAATAGCTTGATTCTTTGTGAAGGCGGAAAAAAATACTGTTAATTTGTCTCTTTACATGCCTTCTGGAACGAGATACTTGGTAACATAACCACTGCAGTGCAAGTGTTTGACAGGCGGAGGGGTGGGGATGTGTAAGCTTGATTCACATTTTTGACTGAATCTGCAGTGTGGAACTGTGTGTACGTCTATGCCTGTGGAACGTGCCTGCCAGAATGTAGCCTGGGCTCTCCATTCCTGTGTGGCACAGACCAAGGACTGGCCAAAATGTGCCACAATTTTATTTTCTGTGGAAACTACAGTGGGTATGGAAATGGCAGACACATTTTTACTGAACTGCAATTTGCAACACACAGTTGCCATACCCATTCAAATCTGGTTAGAGCTTCCCTTTTCAGGCTCCTCATAGATTACCTTATTTATTTACCTCACATAAGGTACATAAAAGGGTATATTAAAACCATTGCTAAGTTTTTGGTATATGTAGCTTTCCAATAGAATATAACTTTACTGTCAAATCCTACAGCTGTATGTAGAAAGAATTAGAGGTTAGATGTTGTAACTGCTCTTGGTTTGCCACGGCAGTATGGTAAGGCTATAAATCTGGAACAGTACTTTTTAAAAAAGCAGTAAAACATACACAACTTCAAGAAAGTACTTTGGGTTTGGACTTAAAAATTTTGGGAAGTTATGAGAAATAAAACTGGGAGTCAGAAGGGTGTGTTTCAGGATATCAGGTAAACTACTTGTTGCTTGAGATTAAGTCACTATTGTTTTGGTTCAGTGTTATACAAACTGCTTATAAAAATTATTCTGCTTTGGGTACACAGTGTTATACTTGGAGTTTGGGTGTTGACAGAGAGGAAACATTTCATTTCATTTTGTTCAAGAAATGGATTTCAGAGACCTTGTGTTGTCAGGTCTACCATGCATGTATATATGCATAATGCAAAACAAATCTGAAATGAATCCCCATTTGAAAAACGCAGAAGACACTGCTCTGTTACTACTGTTATATATTACTTTCACGTGTGGGGTGGGTTTGCAATTGAAAGAAAATTAATAAGTGTCTGAACTCAGGGTCATTATCCAGCCTGAAAGTAGGAGATGGAGTTCTTTTGCCATGAACTCCAGTTGGCAGATATGTGCAAGCATGGTATGGATTTAGATGTGTGCCTTTTCTTGAGAGATGAAAGGCTGCATATGGAATTAATGCTCTGGCTTGATCATGCTGTTTTCTCCTGCTTGATATCAGCTACTAATCTGTGCTGCTGCAAGGGAACCCTCAGTGAGGATAGGGTTAGTTTGATTTTTAATGGCTCGAGAGCAGTCTAAACAGTGTAAGTGGTCATCTAGGTCATTGGTGACAGAGGTAGACTTTCATAAAGACAGAACCATTCTGCGCTTTTGAATTTTCATTCAGATTAACCTGTTGTCCTTTGAAATTAATCCTTAGGTGTATCACTTGTCTTTTAATGACATTGATCACTGACATGAGTAGTTGGATGCTGAGCAGTGAAGTTTAGACTTCAAAATGGCCAGTTCACACTTTGAGAGCACTTGAACTGTGTTTTAAACAGCAAAATGTGTTGCATCTGTGAAATGCCAAAATGTCTTTCATTAGGGACATTTTTTCCACTCTCTGTGTCTTATCATTTCTTAATGTAAAATATATATATATAATTAACAAATCTATGAAATCTCAAAATAGTATCTCTGGATACTAGCACTATATCTCTGGAGTATTTTTCTGACATTATTGTGCATTTTTTTAATGTCTTGGTTATGCCTGAGGAGTCTGAAAACTTTCTTCAACATGTCTTATAGCATAGCAAGCGTTACCATGGTACCTTTTAACATTTTTTCAATCAGCATATGGAGCCACAAGGGGAGAAAAAAGATTTGAAAGAAAAATTTTGGAATGGCATAATGCTAAAATAAACTTGTTATAAAAAATGTTCCATATGATTGATGATAAATTAAAGGAAACAGTCCTGTAATGTATCATCTGTTAGTTAAACATGTGCTCTCATTTATCTAATCAGTACACAACCAAAGCCAATTACTGCAAACTAGGAACAACAAATGACAGCCTTTAATTAACTTGAAGCTGTGTCCCCTTATTTAAGCCCTCAACTCAATATCTGGAAAAGTGGAAAAATTTACCCTTCAGGCCGTTCAATACTGTACTTTTTTGAACGGTAAAATTAAAATAGAGCCACTGGACTGAACATGGGAATTGGGAATGTGGTGGTTTAACATTTTCATAGAATTGGTTTACCAACACAGTAAGCTCCTTCCTGGAGATGCAGTAGGATGTGAGAGCGAAAAGACCTTCCTGAAGGATATTTAGTGGTAGCAGTGCTTCTCACCAATCAGTTGAAGACTGATAGAAGTGTTTAAACAAATTCATAGTTTACCCAAATTTTCCAAAGCACCTATGCCTCATGACTGCCAAAGTACAGCACTTTGCTGTCTTTCAGAGTACCTTACAAAGTGTGAGTTTTGTGATTCTTTCAGGAGATAGATAGTAAGGCTTTAAAGAAGTTTAAATATATTCCATTTTAAAAAATATAATTAATCATATGATTCAGCTTTTACAAATATAATATGTAAGTTGAAGACAGAGGGTTTTATCAGTATGGAATGTTTTGTATGTTCCAGTTCCAACCTGTCACAGGAGAAGGATGTGTTTTGGTCCAACTGTTGTTCAAGATGAAATTATTTTAGAGCGTATATAAATTGTAATATGGACTGTAAAATCCAGCAACCAAATGCTGAACCTGCTCTACTCTGGCAATTCAGAGCACAAGAGAAGGAAGTTGGACAGTAAGAGGATAAAATTATTTTTGCCCTCGTGTTTGACTCATTTTTATGGTGACCAAAATAAAGACAGAAGGGAAGAGCCTGTGAATGAACAGAGAATGTCAGTATTTAGGGTGACATCTTTGGAAGCATTAAATGCATATGCAAGCACTTTAAAATGGCAGAATATAATTAGAGCTGTGAGTTTGACAGTAATTACTGCAAAATTACAATATTTTTCACTGTGCTGAAGACAAAACTAAATGAAATAGATGTGTTAGCATCTGGTAAGCATGAGCACAGTTTCTTAGAGATGGTTGAATGTCATATTTGTGGCACTCTGAGTGAGATCTATAGCTGATTGTGCCTTACCATTCAATGGTTGCATCTCAATCTGCCCCATTTATAATTGGAAGATGCATCTTTCTTCACCTTGAAAATATGAGTGAGGAGGAGGTCAAGTTCTCTTTACTTGTTCAATCAGGAGCACTCCAGTGCAATCATATGCAACCATATTCTCAAGGCCTATTAGTTGGGAAAGCAGCTGTCTAGTACTTCCCCACTGCAAATAATTGCCAGGGACAGATAGGTTTTTTTAAATTAAATTCTCCTTCTCCTTTTAAAATCAGAAAAACCACAGCTTTAATTCTGTTCCTGCAGATACTCTGTGTTCTCCTGTGTCATAGGTTGACCCTGGCCGGATGCCAGGCACCCACGAGAGACAGGGACCAGGAGCAATCACGGGCAAAACAGGCTCAGGCTTAAAGATATGAAAGTGAATTTATTACGCTAACAGAAACAGAGCAGGATAATGAGAAGTAAAATGAGCCCTTAGAAAACACCTTCTCTCCCCTCTACTCCCTCCTCCCAGCTCTACCTCCTACCTCAATGGCACAGGGAGACAGGCAATGGGGGTTTTGTTCAGTCCATCATTCGTGGCTTCTTCCAGTGCTCAGGGAGAGGAGTAATTTTTCCCTGCTGGGGGAGTTCTCCCCCCGCCAGGAGGCAGTTCTCCAGGAACTTCTCCGACGTGAGTCCACCTCACGAGCAATAGCCATCTGCGTACTGCTGCAATGTGAGTCCATTCCGCGGGCAGCAGCAGCACCCCTCGTGCTGCTGCAGCATAGGTCACTCCTCCATGGGGTGCAGTCGCCTTCCAAGTATCCACCTGCTTTGTCATGGGCTCCTCCACGGGCTGCCGGTGGCTCTCTCCACTCCCATGGGCCTCCATGGGCTGCAGGGGCACAGCTGCCTCACCATGGCCTGCACCACGAGCTGCAGAGGAATCTCTGCTCCGGCTCCTAGAGCACCTCATCCCGTTCCTTCCAAACTGACCTTGGTGTTTCCATAATTGTTTTCTACTCACATCTTCTCACTCTCCCCCTCTTCTCTGGCTGGAATTAAAACTCTGCCACCAGTATTGTTTTGATTTTCTTCTTAAATCTGTTATCACAGAGGCGTTACCACTACTTCTAATTGGCCCAGCCTTGGCCTGTGGCATGTCCATCTTTGCAGCCAGCCAGGGATTGGCTCTGCTGGACATGGTGGTGGAAGCTTCTGGCAGCTTCTCACAGAAGCCATCTCTGTAGCCCCCCTGCTTCCAAAAACCAGGCCTAGCAAAACCAAGGCATCCTGTTATACCCAATACTGAGTAGAGTATTAACTGCTGTCATCGGTGCGTGTATGAAATATCAGCACACATTTCCTAGCGTTGAAAGAAGATTCATGATTTAAGATAGATTATTTTCATAAAGTCTTTGCATTCTTAGATGTCCATTAATTTATCTCAGCGGTATGCTAAAGAATCTGAACACATGATAAGGTTGAATAAGGATGTGTTCATTTTTTAGCCAATAGAGCAAAATGTGCATTTACTCTCTTACCACTGTCCATACATACCAGGTATCCTTCCAAGAGGTTTTAGCTGCATGGGATTTTCTTTGATTGCAAAATGTCTATCATGAGGTTTTGTTTGTTTGTTTGTTTTTTGTTTCAGGGGTTTTGTATGTGTATGTGTTTGGGATGTTTCCCTTTTTTTTTTTCTTTCTGTTTTCATGCAGTGTCTTCTATACTGCTGTTATAGTGCATATGTCAATGAAATATGAACAGTGAAGATGATGAGAATTAGAAGGAAGATAATGGTAAGAAGATTCCAATTTGGTTTTAAATTAATCTAGACATTTGCTGAGTTTAAAACAGGCCTTCTAAAGCCTGGTGTGAGAGATCCCCGTAATCTTGCTCTATTTCCACATTATTAATTAATGGACTTCACTGAACTTAACTGACTCCTTAAAAATTTAATAAATGAGAGAAGCATGTATTTGTTTGGTTCTGATCTTTGTCTGAGATATTCTACAAACCAAATCCTATCCTAGTGAAGAGTGAACAGTAAAAATTTAGTGAGAGAACTGAAATACCATTCAATTTTATAATTGCATGAAATGTATTCCAATTAATTTATTAATTAATTTATTACTTCCAAAAGTATTGTTATCTTCTCACAATGAAAGTAAGAAAATTCAGTACCTCTTCTGAAGTGTTTATAATAGTGTTTATAGTATCTGTATACATCCACAATAAGTTCCAGTAAATGTGGTGGGGCCTTGTAAGAAATGGTTTGCTGCAAGACTGTTTATGAAGTTGCCTCTCAGATTCTCATAGGATGTAATAAAGAAGGAGAAGTTTCATGACCCCTTCTCTTTCTTTTTTCTTTTTTTTTTCTTTTTTTTCTTTTTTTTTTCCCTAATGAATGTTAGTAAGCTGTATGTATGACAAATACTTTAATATACAAAGTAAATACCTGGAGTATCTTATGTATGGACTTCTTAGAATGATGAAACTGGTAATGAGGAAGGCTCTATAGATAGATTTTCTGAGTGACTGTGATGGCATATAGAGCTGAAACTGTAGGAATATAGGTTTTTTGTCTCAGGATATATGTAGTTTTGTGTTTTTTTCATTTTTCTGAAACAAATTTTTTAATAAGTATCTATTGTAACTTAGTAGTCAGAAGATAATTATGTCTAAAAGTGTTTAAAATTCAAGTAGGTTTAAGTTTGTTGGGTTTTTTCCTCCACATTTCTTTGTTCTATTTTTGCAGTTGCAGTCCATGCTTCTGCTTTGATTTAGTCAACTATATTTGGCTTGGAAAATGTATCATTTCATAATATGCACTGACTAGATAGCTTCCTGTATTCATATTTTTAAGTTGTTGAAATACAAAAGGCAATAAATGCCCTTATTTTTCCTATTGCCATTTTCCAATACTTACTGTTTCATCCTGTAAAATTGTTTAACTGTGACTGTCAACATGTTCTTTGTCAGAGATTTTGCTTTTTGGAGTAAAATTGATAAATAATGATACCTTCCCAGGCTTCCAGCAGAGGTTTTGACTGTGAGAGTAGAAAATTATTGAACACCAATCAAAGTATTTGGGAGCTATGGGTAATTTTAAAGTAATCTAAGTCATTAGGTGGACAATTTGGTCATCCACCTGTAGTTATAAAAATAACAACTCTGTTGTGATACTCCCTTAGAGAGGAGATTTTACTTATTTACTACCTAAAGGAAACAAGGAGAAAGGAGGAAGAATTATCTCATTAGAAAGATAATAAATAGAGAAAGAATGATTATTCAGAGGCCAGCAAGTTGCTGTTCACAGAAGTAGCTATTGAGAAGAATGAATAAGGGGAGAAAGTGTACAGCTCATTTAATGATTAGATGGAATTTGTTTGTTCTGAACAATATTCAAACATTTGATCTGCTAATAAGCAGATAGCTTCAGCCTGAATACTGAACAGGCATTCACTAGATGTAATTCAGTTGCAGTAAAATCTTACAGCTCTTTACCACTGACTATCTTTCCATAGCCTGTAGAGAGAGTTTAGGATGACTAGGCTTCTAACTTTAGCCCCTCCACTAAGTGCCTAAAATTAGGTTGTTTGAAAATGGACTTTGGGAACATGCCACTCAGTGGAAAAACTAGCTCTGAACTTGGAAACTCCCACCTGCAATCTGCATATTAATGTGTCAGAAACATGTGCTATGTACGGGTGGGATAAAAACAGTTGTACTGCTTATGGACACGTTGCATTTCTGCTGAGATTCATAATCACACTTGAGATGGCTTTCTGTGGCTATTTTAAACACATAGAATTCTCATTGGCATATCTGAACTTTCCAAGCATACATTCATAGATTTCATTCATCACCTTTATTTGTTGCTCAGAAAAGACTTATGCTGGTCCACCTCTTGACATCTAGGAATTGAACTTTCACAAATACTACAAATGGCAGTAGAGAATTATAAAAGCCTTGTGATCTTAACCAACTTTTTAAAATTGAAAATCTTTATCTTCATCTTTTTTATCTATGCCACTAATATTGAGAGAATATTCTCTTTTCCATAAAATATGCAGACAAAAAATCTGGCTTACAGCAGTATCAGCAGTGCATTTTTCCCAAGGTACTAACCTTTCTTGAGCTAAGCGCTGAAATGAACCTATGGATATGACCAGCATTTTATGACCTGGCCATGATAAATGAAGAATTAGTCCTGTGTTACTCTTCCATTCCAGTTAATCATTTTTCAATTTTAAAATGGCAGAGGGAGATTATATTACTTTCTTTATTGACATTAGGAGAGCTATTTTCTCCTGAGTAGTGTCACACAGTTCTTAACATCACACAAATGTGATGTTACCTAGGAGTTCAGTAATCTTGGTTCCCAGCATTAATAATGTTTAATTATATAATATGATTTATCACTATGTTGATTAATTTCCTTCAAAATGTAAGGCAAGTGTTTTACAACAGTGGTAACCATTAGTACTACATCATTGGGACACAGGACAATTTTATGTTCTTTTGATTAATTGCATCTCATGTTGTCCTGTCCTAGCAATATATTTTTGTACTGTGGATTCAGTGAAGAGGGTGACCAGTGAAGAGCACAAAGGACAAACTTTGCCATTTTCAATTTCCTATTTCATATACTCTGCAGCACTCTCCTTAGCTTTAATGCAGGTGGAGAAGGAGAGGAGTAACCTGTTATCCAGACTTCCATGCTGATTCCTAATTATGTCTGATAGCAATGCTTTGGGGAAGACCAGTCTCAACTCTGAGACCTTACCCAAACTCTCTAAGTATGGCAGTAGGATATTTACTTTGTGTTTTATCAGTTTTTCCAGTAAATTGTTTAATGTGTTTCCTTGAGGACTTTGCTATTCTTCAAGTTTACCAATTATTTCTAAATCAAATTTGTCCTATTACAACCATAAATGTATATCCAAATTTTCTTCTTCTTCCTGACAGCCTGTAATGATTTTCTCTTTTCCTTCTATGAGGACCTTAACTCTTTTTCTCATCCATTTTTTTTCTGCAGCTATAGCATTTTGTATATATATATATATATATATATATATATATATAT
>WBMZ01002131.1:118862-220601 GCA_013400975.1 Atrichornis clamosus
TGTGTGTGTATATATATATATATTCTTTATATATTTAAATAACAGGGTTTTTAGTTTTTAAATCCCCTTTGGTTCTTTTTCAGGTTTTCTTTTTGTTCGTGATAAGAAAACAATTAATTTCCCTCATTCCTATATGCCTGAAATCTGTGGAGGGTTCTCTGTCTTTTATGTAAAAATAAAATGAGTTTTTATTCTGATAACATTTCAAGCACCCAAATTTGTCATTAGGGAATTCTGCAGCTTTCAAGCCTTTCTAAAAGACTATTATTTTTCATTATAAATGAGAGTTAAAATCTTTTGTGCCTATGCCTGGATATAAGATATGAAGCTGTTACATCTGCTACTAAGCATGAGGTAACTGATCTGGTATTTAAAAATGCCAGAGTGAGTAGGTAGTTGTGGGAGATGATATGAACACTTTTAGCAGGTGCCTTGCTTTCCAGTAACCATGGACCTTAATGTATGTTTATAGATACCTGAATTTTTAGCATTTATGGGTTGATTTTTTCTCTAGAGTCTTGTTAGAGTTTCACCTTTGTATGTGGTATACAAATATTCAAGCAACTAAACAATTACGTATAATAGAGTAGTTAGTTAACAGGCATATGAGGCATCAAGCCAAAGATAGAATTTGTAGTGAGTAAACATGGGACAGGAATAGGAATGTGAAGGCGGAGAAATCTATTTTGGAGCAGGGAGTTGTTCTTGTGCTTTAAAAACACTCAGGAACTTATAACAGGTTTTTTTGAGCTTCACAGCTAAATTTTCTTTGTAGGTTTTACACCTTTCAGTGTTCACTTTATTGAAATACTTTGTGTGAAAAGTTTTTTACCACAGATACTACAATGCATTGCATTTGTTTTGCTTTGCCAATTAATGAATACTTTTGTTTGTTGTTTGCTATGAGTTTTGATTTTTTATCTGGAAGTGATCATTAATATGTGGGAAATATATGCTGAAAAGAAAGCGAAAAAGTCACTCTACTTTAAGGCTAATATTTGCTATTTTTATTGCACCTAAAGAAAAATGTTCTATGAGAAGCAGTATTTTTGTGTCATTCCAGCATTAGTCATAAGAGCTAAAGCATTAACCAAAGGCTGCATATACACCTAGATTGTAGCATTTTGCTCTTGTGTGCTGGTACTGTTGGAGTCCTTTCCTCGTTGCTGTGAATGCCTTGAACTCAGCACTGGATGCTGCAGTCTTCTATTGTGGTGCAGGTCACGTAGCAGTGAATGAACAAGGTTGCATGAATAATGTGCTTTTTATTCAGCGATTGGATAAAAATTAATGCCCTCAACACCTACGTACATCCAATCTCCACTGCTTCCTGTGTGCTTATTCTTCCAGAAGCTTTAATTATTTATCCTTGGAGAGAATTTGACAGTTAGAAGTAGTCACGACTCCGCAGATTAACCATACAAACACCAGAACCGATCTCCATGTCAAGTACACTTGAATGTCTCATGGAATCATATGTTGATTTTGAAATGATGTGACTCCAAGTTAACAGAAAAAAACATGGCATCTCTATCTGCTGCATATTTTAAATCTAACACTAATTAAATTAAAATTGGTTTAATATTTTTGCTAGTTTCAGGAGGCAGTCTGAGGTGTGTGACAAGCTCTAAAGACTGACACAGGCATTCTGTGGTGGAAATATATTTTCAGGATGGCACGGGGGAAGCAACATTAGTTAATAAGCCAAAGTATGTGCATAGTTGCCCATCGTACAGTGTTGCATGGTGATGAGAAAAAAAAATGTATTACATAAAATGCCTGCAGAGTTTGCTGCTTGATTTTTACAAAGTATATTCAAATTAAAGAAAAATTGCAGGCATAGTAGGAGTCAGGATAGCTATATACACAAGAGAAAAACAACCTTAGAAATAAAGTGTAACTTCTTTATATTGGCTAGAGAGACAGGGAGGAAGAAGAGAATGTGTGTATGGGCATATATATATTTAAATCTGTACCCGCATTTTGCCTACTTGTTCTGAGTGCAAGAAGATGATCAAAGAAACAGTAAGATAATTTTTCACATGACTTTTTTTTATATTAAAAATATTTATTATGTGGCTGTATTTTAGAAGGCAATGCCAGAAAGGCCAATATTAGACTACGCTGCTGCAGCTTGTTGAATAATGCTACTGTACTATCTGACTGGACTGCATGAATCAGAGCAGGTGGGAGCAAATCTGTCTGCATCATCAGACTGCATAATGTAGGAGTATGCCCAGCACTGGTAGCTGCTAATGGATTGATTTAAGCATTAAGAATTACCCAGAAAATCTATACCTGTTAGAGGCCTTATCTTCCCAGGCTAAGAACAGACTTAAAAGTGTAATGTGCAGTGGTTTTGTTTGGTGCTTTTTCTTACAAACAGTAAGCAATTGGGTGACTGATGACAGCAGGAATTCACCCAGAGTTGTGACAGCCTCTCTGAAGTTTTAATAAACACTGGCTATTTTCCTTGAAAGTAACTGACTAGTCTAATGAAGAATTCATTCACAGAAGACATGTTCCTTGTGCTATACGAAAGAGTAGAGAAGATACTAACAGCAGCTCCTTTTTACCTTTTTGTCTAGGATTTATTAACTGTTAAGCTTATTTCAAGCCGGTTGGTAAACTGCAAATTTCATTGTATCATATTTAGTGCTATTGAAGTGAATGTGTAGCTGAACAGCTGGACCAGTGATTGAGGTTTGCCAAACTAGTGAGAAATCATGAGATTTATATTCTATTTATTGATAGTAATCATGGTGAGATTAATTTTTGAAGGATGAACTGAACAAGTTCTAATTCCTTTTGGGTGTGGAACTTGACAAACTCAGATTTAAAATTTTTGAGTGTTAGCATGAGAGATACTAGCTAAGATAACCATAATAAAAACAAGTGTAGTGAAGTAGGATGATGTGCCAAGGTACTGTCAGGTGTCTCCTTTAAGCATTTATGACAGGTTTATCCCAGTCTGCATGAGGATACAGGTGACAGGCAGGTTGGCATACTTTGAGATAGACTGAGGGCATATGAACAGTCTTAGGATGCTAGGGAAAGGAAAATGGGGTCTAAAGTTTCAAACTTTTATTAGAAAATCATTAATGATTCTATGATTCTACACCCAAATGCAAAGACTGCTCTGTGGCATATACAGAATCCTTTTGCTCCGATACAATGACAGCAAAACAACTCCTGCTAACCATGCTGATTATATTGCCAGTCTTCTTGACATTTATCTGTGAAGTTTTGCAATACCTCAGCTAAGAATGTTTATTAAAAGCATTAGACTTTAATAGGAGCTAATACTATGGTGCTTCCCTCTCTAGAGACATAGGTAGAATTTCACGTTTTTCTCTTCCTGCTTACTCCATGAGTGTGCTGTTACTTAACATCATCCAACCTTCCCCTGCTCTGTAGTTTTTGGCTGGATTTGGTCAGTGGTTTCATTAACTGTTGATTTACCAATTTTGTGCAGATAGAAGGTGCAGGTACTGAGCAGTTATAGAGGTAACCAAGGAATGGAAACCAGGCTAAAAGGTCACAAGTCTCATAGTCACTGTGTATACATAAAGGATGCTTTTACAGTATGTCCTTTTTATGGTAGGAGCTAATTTTAATTTACTTTGTCCAAAGTTCTATTCAAAACAAACAAATTAATGATTGTTTAGAAAATACATAGCTATCTCAAAAAGGCACTTAGCAGCCCTTTAAAAGTGTTTTCATATTGGTAAAGTTCAGTAACATCTCTAGCGATGCCAGTTGAATATTCTGCTGGTTCAACCCAGTGCTTTCCATAAGATTATGGGCATCTGCTGTACTGGGAAGTTTCAATTTTTTTTAATCTTGAAGTAAAAATTAACTGATAAAGGAGAAAACTTGAAACAGCCTCTTTATTTTTTATTCTCTATGTTACAAGAATTTACCTGGCTTTTTTCAGTCATCCTATTGATCTATTTGTGTTTCATAACTACAGACTGTTTTTGTGGGCAGAATTAAAAATTACAGAAAGACCAACCATATGATCCTCCCTACACTGCTCACATGTCATGTTTCTGTTCACTCTGCATCACCTTTCCTGGCAGTACATATCCCTTCTTTTCCTTGGGTGATGGAAAGATCATTTCTGCTGCAAAGACATCCTCTCAAGGATGAGCAAAATCGTTCATCTCTGTGGATGACATTTTATACACTGCTTTCTTTCATAAGCACAAAAAGTTGAAGCAGCAATTGAAATAGGGTTGCTGGTCAGTACTCTATGCTTCTGAACAGGTGAGACACTCAGGCAGGACATTACTGTCCTCTTAAACATAATTAAACTGTGGTCTTACTTTCTGATGGCCAACACTGACTTCTTGCTGCCATAACATGGTGTCCTGGGTTAACCCCAGCCAGCAACCAAGCACTACATAGCTGCTCATTCACTCCCCCAGAAGTGAGATCAGGGAGAATGGGAAGGGCAAAAGATAGAAAACTCGTGGATTGGGATACAGACAATTAAATAGGGAAAGCAAAAAGCAAAGCAAACTAAGGAATTATTCAGTGTTTCCCATGGGCAGGTGAGTGTTCAGCCATCTCTAGCAGAGAAGAGCCCCATTACATTTAATAGTTACTTGGGAAGATAAACACCATCACTCCAAACATCCCCCCCAACCCTTAATATCCTGAGCATGATGTCACGTGGTCTGGAGTATCCCTTGGTCAGTTGGGGTCACCTGTCCTGGCCGTACCTCCTCTCAACCTCCCATGCATCCCAACCCCTTGCCATCACAACAGTACAAAAAGCAGAAAAGGCCTTGGCTCTGTGTAAGCCCTGCTCAGCAATAACAAAACCATCTCCTTATTATCAACCCTGCGTTCAGCACAAATCCAAAATGCAGACCCATACCAGCCACTGTGGAGACAATTAACATGTGGCCTTCCAGGAACTTAAAAGTTTTTCATGCTGGGAGGTGATGTAGCTGCCTGTAGATGCTAGTGCTCTAGAGAGAGTTAATGTGCTATTCAGAAAGGAAGAGATCCTTCCAGCTTTGTTTGCATCTTGGACAGCAGAGGGCAGGTGTTAGTTTTGCGTGACTGAAAGTTTATTGTGTGGAATGGCTGTGTGTGTACACATTTCCATCCTAGTGCTAGAAAGGGATAGAAAGATTTAGTATAGAACAGTTAAATTTAGGTTATGTTTCTTTTATGTATGTAGGAAGTGTTTTTCTGGCAGAATATTCTTTTGCTTTTTCTTAAAAAACCCAACTATTGTTTTGGGCAAAAAATGTAAAAATTAAAATGGTATTGGCAAGGTAAGAGTGTCAGTCAGGAACATTACATCTACCCACACGTCACTATACTGAAACCTCCCAATACCTTCCTATTCTTTCATTTGACTGTCATCATGGTAGTCTGTGAACGTGTATGTTATTTGAGTCACTGCACAGCAGACAAACATGTATATGTATTCTGATACAAAATTTTATGTAGTAAACTTACTTTTGCTTAACTGTTGAGTTTTTAATTTAATTGCACTTAAGGATTTTGTTGCTGCATGACAGTCCTAATGCTTGTAGCTGAACAACAGATTTCTGCCAGTTTAGCTATTTCAATCAGGCATATGTTGTTCAGGTACTGTTCAAAAGCAGGCTTAATATTTTCACACTGTTAGATGCAAAGTTGTGTTTTTATTGTTAAAGTTTCTTGCACTTCAGTAGGGAAGCATCTTTAGTAGGACAAAGCATCACTATGATACTGTCTTGGTAGTCCTAGACAGATAAAGCGCTGCTAGTCATTAAAGTCTTAGTTTAAGGATAATTGCAGTTCATGGTGGTCAATAATAACTGTTAGAACAAATGCATAGCAGGTTGCTTCAGTGGCACATGGTAATTTCATACAGTATGGATCCTTACTCTTTCATATCCTAGTCAAAGTGAATAAAGACAGCAGACAATCCACATTTACGCAGTGCTAACGTGTTGACTGTAATGATAGTGCTCAGTTATTCTCAGATGCTCTGTCTCTTGAACCTGTTTAATTAAGTGGAGATATCTGCACTACTGTTGCTACTGGGTAGGAGGGCTGATTGTTTACAGCACATTTAGTAGGATTTTTCCTTCTGCTTTATTTACTGCCATAACAGACCTTCTCAGGACATGTAGCGGTTTCAGCATCCCTTTTTTCTTTCTCTCTTCTGGAACTGTGAGCAGGAATTGGTATCTATGCCAGTGGCATTTCTCCTCTACCTCTTCATCCTGGCACCAGTGCTTCATTGAAACTCAGTTCATAGTGAGGAGTAGGCAGTTCTGGCTTTGGGTTGTCTTAACTGACCCTCATAGTTGACCATTTTCCCCCGTTCTGAGATAGCTCCTCTGACCTGGATGCCCATCAATTACCTGTGCTTGGCCAGTGGGCTTCGGTTTTTGCTTGTCTGTTCAAGGTCTTGCCAAGTTTTTGCTCTAGCCATTGTGCTGTATGTCCTTGCTACATGTCTTTGTAGTTACTGGTCCTAACGCATGTGCCCAAGTCCTTTGGAGAGCTGCTGACACTCTAAATACCAATAGGTTTCATGCTATCTCAACCTTAATTGTACTGAATCTTCTCAGGGGTTTGCCCCTGCAAACAAAACACATTTTCTGAGGGTACATAGAGAAAGTCACTATATACTTCTACTGCAGCCAAAATATATACACGTTGCTGTGTATAACAGTAGAGCAGTGAACACAGTGTCTCCATTTCTCTGCCAGTCTAACACTGTAATCTTGGAGTCCCTTTTAGAGTTAACGGTGCTTGCCTCCCTTCTGCTCTGCTTCAGTTCACGGAGCTTAAAACAGAGTTTTTCAGTCTTCACATCTGCAGCCATTTCACTTCTTGCCTTTCCTCACATTACTAGCAGTGTAATTTGTAAACTTCAATCCATTTAAGCGAACATTTAAACAGATGTTTAAATCCTGCCATCCAACCCTGCCTGATTATCATGTCTTTCACTGATTTGCCATCCTGCTTTCCATATGTATTGTTGTATCTGAGGTAGGCTGAGTCAAATGCAAGGAAGACAAGCAACCTAGCTAAGAAAAGAATGCATGCTTAATACATGCAGGCATGTGTGCATTCCTGCACATACACACTTGTCTGCAGATGCCTCTTTCATTTGACTGTACCCAGAAAGAAGTGAACCATCACTTCAGGTCAGATAACAAGCAGCATCAACATAAACGGGTACAGGGATTCATATCAGCTATATGTACAAATAATGCAGAAGTAGTCTTTATTCTCAATTCACTGAGAATGAGTGCTGTGAGTGCAGCTGTGAATGACCCTTCACTGGTGCTGTTATCCACTACTGCAGAACTGCCAGAATTCTTTTGGTACTGAAGCTGATCGATAACAGCTTTGTGTGTAGCTCCTTGTTTGCCAAGAAAATCTGTGTGGTTTGGTGACACAAGTTAATGGATCCTGTTTCAGGGTGAAGTGGATGCAATTGGGTATTAGGCACTTGTCCTGGCCTATCCCTCTCCCTCTTCATAGTTCATGACTATGAAGTGATTTGGAGTCTAGAACTGATTTAGCTAAAAATAACCCCAAAAAACCCCACCACAGTTTTTTCTGTGTTATTCGTCAGCCAGATGCCACAGCATGCATTTTATGGTAACACGGCAAAGGTGATGCAGTCAGTGGCAGGAGGGCGAGAGCACTCTGAACAGCTCTGCTGTCCCCAGATCTCTACAGATACTGCCAGAATTTTGATCTGATGTGTGACGTAAGACAAATATGGTAATTTATACTTTCTGTTGATTTTTGATTCTTACAGTTTTGAAGATAACACTTTAATTAGCAGAGGGGGAACTAATGGATTTGGGAAAGTCTGTTTTTTGTAATAGACTGCTCTTTGCTCGGACAAGGTACAGTAAGCCCTTCCTAATGCCAAAAGGTACAACAAAGTGCACTACGCACTTTTCCACATATCCTTTTTGTTGCTGCTCTTCCTGCTGGTGTTTAGCTATTCTAATAAAAGAGTAGATACTAGAGTATAAAAAATCTTAGTGGTAAAGAACATATTTTAATATATACTGTATAAGTAACAAATATTTTTTTCATTGATTTAAAATTCCCAGACTTGCATTTGGATTTGGAAACTGAGAATGAAATTTGTCTCTTATTGAGGTCAATAGGAAACTCATTAAGTCAGATCTCATATACTGGGTTTTTTTAAAGCAACTTTGCAAACCATTCCTAGGAAAATAAGATATGAACAAAATAAAGTACTCAAAAAAAACAATCAAAACCCAAAACGAGATAGTTGCATAATTTGTCAGTGAACTAGATTGCTATTTGCTTTCTCCTCCTAATCACCAGTTTTTCTGATTGTTTAAAGTAGAACACCTGGAGACACCTGAATGTTAATGCATATATGCCCAGAAGAAGCATCCTTTCCATCAGTATGAGTGAATCATGGGACCATGTTATGGGCCTCTTATTAAATTATTCACAACACAGTACATTTTGTACACCGTAGCTCAGGGTGTGGACACAAAAGAAAACATGAGTGGGATGTATTTCTTTGGGAAGCAGAGTCCCTCTCTAGGGTGAGGCTTCTGCTAGGGTGTGACTCCTGGTGCATAGGGTAGTAGCTGGGAACACATAGAAAGAGGAAAAACATGGAAACACAGGATCATTTAGGTTGGAAAAGACCTTTTAGATAGAAAGGTCTGTAGCAGATGCAGACAGCCAAACAGACATGGCTGTGCATTTAGATTGTGTATGTTTTAGAAAAAAAGTAGCCCTGTTGCATTGCTACTACTTCTCTTTCTTGCTTCAGGGACTGGCTCAGAGAAAGGAATAATTTACTGTAAAATTTGGGATGTTGTAAGGGTTGATTTAGTATTGGTTTGCAGATTTTAATGCACTTCCCTGTCCCTCACAAAAGCTTAGTGTTGTGTTCGGATTTGGGTATTATCTCAGATCCATCTTTTCTCGGAACTTTTGTAGTGTGTTGACTTTTAACAGTAGGCCCTCAGGAATCACTAATGGAGCAGAAGGAGTTACAAGTTTCATATTCTTCCAAATATTTAATGTCATATTTCATAGGGTGAACATGTCTTAAGACAAAATTGTTTCAGTATTTCCAACTAACAGGAAAAACATCCTCTTAAACATTGTTTAGGATCAGCTTCTGGTTCAAAATATATGCATCTGCACAGAATTTTTTAGACATATTTGAGACCTTAACTTTACCCTCCACTGACGTAATATAAGTTGGAAATTGATCGTTAATGGTTAATGATCACTGATCTTGAATAGTAATGCTTCCAACAATAAGGTTTTCCAGATAAATAACTTGCAAAACTGCAGATAATGCTCCCATTTCCTGGTGCTGCCCACCCTTAGCAATAATGTTGCCATGGAAACAGCAAAACTCTGATCCAGTGAAAGAGAAGGGGTGAGGATGAGAGGGAGATGGGGGCAATTTACGGCCCATCTTTTTTTCTTAATAAATAAATTAACTAGAAATGGTTAGAACAGTTTTGGTTTCAGGTTGGGTTGTTTTGGGGGAGGGGATTGTTCTTTGAGTTTTGATTGGTTGGTTAGTTGGTTGGTTGCGTTTTCCGCTATGGGAAAACCATAGCCTTTGTCTACCGGCCTTCAGGGTTTTTTTGGGTGGGACAGTAAGCTGAGGTCTGACTCAAACACCCATTATGGAAAAAAGTCCAAGTGATTTGAGCCCAGTCTATGCTTTTATTCCTGCAAAACGTTTTGAAGTAGAGGTACAGAGTCAGGGCACTGATGTGAAGTTGTTCAGTGCCTCTCAATATTTCTGGCAGCTATGGGATGAGCCCCCCTTGAAATCACAGTAGAATGTAACTGAGCTCTGTGTGCAGATAAATCAGAGAAACAGATGAATACAGAATATGGTATATTAAGTATGTACAAACAAAACAGATAAAATTTTTTACAAATATTTTTAAAATTAAAATAGCTGCATACCTTCTTAAGAAGGTTAGACCATAAAGCCTTTTAGCTCATCTTGATGTTATTTTGCTATTCTGTTAACTACATCATCTGAAGTTGTCTCACATAAAGAAAGCTGGATTAGGCTGATTGATAAGTACATGGGTAAAGAGATTTCTGGTGTATGTCTAGCTCGTGTCATGCCAAAAATGCTGGTATTTTTCCTTCTCAGTTATTGAAAGGAGAAATGTCCCAAGAGGATATTAGAAATCTTTGTACTGTAGAAATTATATCTTTTTATTTGAGGAATTGACCATTTGTTAATATTATAGATTCTGCAAGATCATTTACTAAAGCAGAGCATTAACACTTGTGTCCATCATATTACAGGCTGAGGAATGCCATCCTATTTGCTGAAGGTTTAATGTTGTGTCACAGTAACAGTAATTGTTTAGGGCTAGCTGTAAAGAACAATGTCAACTATGATGGCCTTATAGCTACTTTTTGTGTAGTAATAAAACTCTTAGCAACATCTGTATTTATGTTTTTCTTACAACTTAGCTAACTGAAATAGTTTGGAATTTTTTTTTTTGGTCCAAAGTCAAGATCTTTCTCATTAGTCTTAAATTCAGTTTAGTCCACAAACAATTTTACTGCTACTGGGCAGAAACCCTGAAAATGCAAATAGCTTTTCGGCAGAATTTCAACAGTTTCTAGCAGTTACTTGTATAGAGTACATATTTGACCACAGTCTGTTACTGGAAGTAGGCATTTTTGCCAATTCTGTGATTAATATTTCTCTAAATGTGGGTCACTGAAAGTCACCTTTTTGGCATTCAGGAGAGTTTCTTACTATAGGTTGGGGAACATAGTGGTTGTATTCCCTGTGTTTCCTTTTTATGGTGGTCACATTGTCTTACCTGGTTTAGCTTGTGTACTGGCAATGTCTCCTATATTTGCAGCAATTTAAAACTGTTTAAACCTCAACAAAATGTAATTTCTTCTTCTAATCTTGGCCCCAGCATCATTTTTTCCCCTACCATTTGTGGTTAATAAAAATTACTAACTTCTGAAATACAGGCTGCAGAGTTAAAATACAGAAGAAAAAAAGGTGGCAGCTAAGGATAAGCCCCTGAGAGCTGCTTGGATGATGAAAATGAGGAACTGTGACATGAAACAAGAAGTGCATCAGGGTGAGAAGAGTATCCATGAGAAAACAGATCTGAAAAAAACAACATAGAAAAAGAATTCAAAAGAGAAGGAATAGTCTAAGATGCCAAAATTACCAGTTGTTCATAAGAAATGCTGTGCTTTGTCAGAGGCAGTGTACACACCCTCACTGTGTATGTATTTCTAGGATTATATATTATTTTGCACTTATTGACATTGAATTTCCACCTGCCATTTTATTACTGGATCAACAAAGGAGTAATTATTCCATGGCCATTTATTAATCATTGTGGCAGTGTCTGGCTCATAGCCCTGCAAAAAGAAAGGGAACTAAAAGGCTCATTTTCAATTTGGATCCACTTTACACACTGACTTAGCATAGGTTGCAAATAGAAGTAAGAAAGAAATAGTGCTTTGAATGTCTTGCTGTCTTGCTTTGATAATAGCAGCAACAAGCATGTTTAAGGCAGGCATGGTACAGTCTGTGTGCAAGCTACAGGCACAGTGTTGGAAATGCAGAAGACATTATAAATGTTCTGGCAATAGCTAGAATGAGCTAGATTCTAATTTAAATTGCAGTTTATGCCAATTACACCTAATTTCATTCATTATTTCCTGGAGTTGAATTTGAACCTGCTGCCTGTAGGGCAAAATTATGTACTGTTTCTAGTCCCAGGAACTATAAAAAGCACGGTTTTAAAATGTTCAGTTCTTCCACCTTAGGGCTGGATTTGTAAAGGAGACAGTTTCCCAATCAGACACTGAAATAGGCACCGGATTTCACGCACTGGGTAATTCAGTGGCTTCTACTGCTCTGCAGTGTCTAATGTCATATTTCCAGGAGAGCTCTGCATGCAATGGATATCTTGGAAGCATTTCTGTGTCCATGAAAGTTTCAAAAATTAGACCTTCTGCTGGTGCTCTGGGAAGCTTTTATCCCCTAATTTTCCCTCTGCCTACTTTTCCATGGACTGATTATCATACTTCCTTTAAATATCTGCTATGCTAACAGGGTAAATAAGGAATAAATAAGTATATGCAATTATTTTTCAAGCATGGCTTTGAGTTTGTTTTTATGGTTATTTTAGTGGTGTTTTTTTTGTTGGGCGGGTGGGATTTTTATTTGGTTTTTGTTTGTTTGTTGTGGATTTGGGGTTTTTTGTTTGTTTTGTTTTGTTTGTTTGTTAGAGGTCTCTGAAGGCAAACCTGTAAAATCTGTGAATCTGCGGGTGCACACAGAGAGCAATCGAACATCAAACGAAATGTGCACATTCATGTTCCTATCCTGGATGTAAATGAATTGGCTGAATGAACACAGTCGGGGAGATACCCAGATTTGACTCCACGGTTTTTCTCGCCTGCTACCCCTGTGGACACCCCAAGCATTTCTCTGGCAACACCCTGTCTTGCTCGGGGGCTTCGTGATCCACTCCCGGCTGCTCGGACGCCGGTTTCATTTTCTGGTGTTACAGCAAAAAAGGTGCCGCCTGTGCTCGAAATGGGATCTTCCACTATTTAGCAAGGCTTTGCTGAATGAGTCATCAAAGCCGGCTGGTATTGGCTGGGCTGGTGAGCACCCAAGGGATTGCCTGGCAGAGGCTGCGAGGCCTCGCTTCATTCACAGAAATGTGGGGATGCTAGCCAGCCCTTTCATTCACACGCGCAGCATCTCATTCACATTTTGCAGTCTTGCTAGCCGCTTCTAAGGAAGAGACCGTTCGGGAGCAGTAGGGTTTTCTGGGCAGTAGAGACACGTAAAAATAGGCTATGGTGTGTATATTTGCTGTTGCTGTGCTAGGAGGATGACGAGAGGAATGAATGCTGTGAGGATGCTGTAGCAGGTTTGCAGTGTGGTGATGAAAGGCTGTTCTGCAGATCAGTAGAAACCTGCTTTACATTGACTAGGACATTGCCATTATTCATCACTGCTGGGATAAGAGGTGCTGACTTAATACAGTATGTCATGAATATACTAATTAAATACCTGTATTTGAGCTGGCTGTTTCACTGTATTTGCAGTTTGTATACTGCAGCTTTTAGTCATGGGAGAAGGAAGGAATTCCATAGGATTTTTTCCTTTAAGTTGTGCTGCATTTAGTAATTTTATTTAAAAAATTACTTTGCACTATGCAACTTCTCTGGTCTGAATTTATTTAAAATGCAGTGTATTGTCCTACATCCAACAGATGTTTTGCAAAGCAGATTGATTTATAGGAAAAAGCCATATGGCTTGTGATGGGTATTGTATATCACAATGCTGTACACATTTTGACGTTAAAAAAAAGTAAGATAAATTAAATACCTGTTTTCTGCATGCTTTGCTACTTCTCAAGATTGAGTGTTTGTGACTGACATTTATGCCTAATAAAGACCTTTTTTTTTTTTTTTATTTTTCACTGCAGGATGTCAGTTTGCTGCTACCTGGACTTTTTAATATTCTTTTAGGGGTTTTTTTTCAGTTTTTCAGAATTAAACCAAACATTCCAGTGAATTGGAGATCCTCTTCATGTTTTTCTTCGGAGTGAATATCAGTTGTGAAAGAAAAACATCTGTTAAGCCTGTTGTCGGACATGAGAAAAATACTTTTCTTCACACATAGGTACTTATGTAATTCCTGCATTAAAATAGAATGTTCTTGTGAAGTAACAGGGGAGAAGGATTTTTTTCTCTGTCAAAATTTGGATAGAACAGTTTCTGTGAGGGACAACATTGACAAAAAGGCACTGTTAAGCTGCTTTTGTGGAAGAATATATATATATTCTTTCGTTCTCTTAATCTGTTCTGAAAACCTTTAAGGTGCCTGTATTCTGCTGCAGGGGCAGGAGAGAGAGAGTATATGTATGTAAATATTACCCAGGTATTTGCTGTCTAATTGTGATTTCTTTCTAGATTCACAAATATGCAAGTTGGAAGAACATTTTAACAGAAGAATAAAGTGTGGTGTTTCATAAAGGCTATTAATTCAGTTTTAAAGGTAATTGCCTTTGGTACTAAAAGGGTGGTGGGAGGGCATAAGAATTAAAGGTTGGGAGGAACTATCTTGTTTGAGAAGATAGGAAAAGGGAATTTGAGAATTGATTGGTGCTAGTGTGCTGTAAGTGGGTGGATGTGGGTTTTTTTTCCTTCTCTCTCTTTTTTTTTTTGGCTACAGGAAGTGATTTGCAGTGTTCACAGCCTTTTGTTGAAAAGGGTCCTTCTCATTTGTGTGAGTCATGCTTTTGCTGGGAGCGAGTTGGCAGCTCTAAGCAGGACTGGGATCTCAGTCACAGAAAACTGTTACTTCACCCAACCTTAACGGGGAACTAAAAGAAATTTCTTTAAAATATACTTTTTAAAATTTTATTTTTCCTTATACTCTTTTCTTTTTTACCCCCAAATCCTGTTATCCATCCATGTCGTTATGAATTGCCTGCTATGTTAGTACAGGCATCTCCTGCATTGGCATCAGATTTGCCAGAACATATGCAGGAAAGCAGATAGAAGGGCATGCTTCAACGTAACAAGTATAACCGCTTCAGGAATGATTCTGTGACATCTGTTGATGATCTTTTGCACAATTTGCCCATGAACAGCAAGGTCTCAGCAGTTGCTACAACTTCAGCGTCACCTTCGTACCTGGTCTCACCAGAGGTTGTCCGCAAGGAGCAAGAAGATGGACCCACCACCCTGTGTACCCTCATCCATAAAGTGTCCCACTTGAAACTCTCTAGCACGGGCAGCCTTTTGGGTATCAAAAACCTCTCCTCTGCAGTAAAGGAGCTTGCTGTCTCCAAATTGCAGGGAAGCTCGAGTGCTTCTAGTTCAGCAGCAGGGGCTTCAGACAACACATGTAACCTTGTCTCTGCCACTTCGTGTTCTCAGCAGGACGTGAGCAAGATGAGTATGGGGAAAAAAGCACGGTCAGAGGAGATGCACCTGGGAGGTGAAGATTGGAATCAAAGTAGCAGCTTTGTCAATAAACCCTCTCGAGGATGGCTGCACTCGAGTGAGAAGATCCTGGGACCTGGTGTGACGTACATTGTGAAGGTTGGTCTGTTTTCTTCCATTCTCTGTTTTTATCAATGAAAAATTCTCTGCTGGTTTTGCTGACAGGATAGTCAGGCTGAAAAGGTCTCTATTTGTATTTTATTTTTTTTTTTGGTGCATAGTACATGAAATGTAAATGCAGGAAGGCAGGGATAGGAAGCTGTGTTACATTACAGCAAACCTGCAAATAATGTTCTACAGCTGTGTAAAAATATTGTTACTAAGCTGAAAGATGATTTTCTTACTTTTTGGATTGGGTTTTCTTGCCTTCTTCTGAATTTAGGTTTTCAGTCTTATCTAGCATACTGTATATATCTTGTATACATAGGCTTTCAATATGTCTGGTGCAATATACAGGAGGAAAGAAAGATCCTTGATGTGAGGAAAACTGTTAATTGTACATGATTTTTCAGTTTGAAAAACCTCTTATGGCAAGTGTTTATTTTTAAAGTGAATTGATATTTGAAATCTTAGAGCAGTAAGGCAGAGAGCACAATTCTTATTGTGTTTCACAAATAGAAATACTGTTGTGGGTAGAGCAGGAAAATGCAGCTTGTTTTACATAATGAGGATTCAGCCACCTTAAATATTATTGCTGTTTTCAGTTCATTGATACAGCATGTCAAGAGCAGAGGATCTTGAGTTTACAGGGCAATATTTCCATATGCTTTGAAAATATTTTGAAACCACCTGTTAAAGTAGAGCCTCCAAGAGAAGTGTATATGCAACGTTTTTGTAGTTAGGTAAGAGTCTGGTTATACCTTTCAGCATAGTGTGCAGAAAGTGTAAAAATAACTATTATCCAGAATTCATTGTTCAGTCAGGTTTCATTTGCCAAGTGGCTTTTGTATCTTTAGTGTTAAACTGTTTTGCAACAGACTATTAATACTACAGGTCTATTTTTAGTCTCATCTTATTTTTGGTATAGGAGTCATAGGAGACTTTATTTCAGGGTGCTTTAAAACTGAGTGACACTCCTGTTACTTAACTCTCACTGCTTTTTCTCAAGTCTCATTATCAAAGCAGAGTGCATATTTAACTGTTGGGGGACTAGGAAGCAGTTTTCATTTCTTTCTGTTAGAGGTGATAATAGATTTTGAAGGTGTTGGTAGATTGAGTAAGTTGGCCAATTCAGGGCACTGTTGAAATTGTACTGGCTCTTTTACTACTCTGAAATTTACTGGAACTACAAAGGAGTCAGTGCTACCTTCCAAGCCACAAACTGCTGCTCTGTGACTCTTCAAGAAGTGTCTCGATAAAAATAACCCCCTGATGCTAGATACAGTGGTGTTGAGACTCTGATGTTCTTTTGCACAGAAATACTCTGGTTAACAGAAGGTCATTTACCATTTTCACACTAGCTCAGGGGACTGAACCGTTTTGTTTTTTATTTTGCTTAGGATATTACAAGTAATGACTGTGAGAATTCACTGCTACGGTTAGTTTTACCTGAAGAGATCATTATGAATCAGAACAAACACAGTATTCAATTTCTAAAGTTTTTCAATAGTTGACCCACTATATGCTAGAGGAAGCTGTTATCTTTGAATTGAAAAGAGAATTAAACTTATATAGAAGTGGACTAACATTTACAGTTAGTAGTGTATCCATATCTAACCAAGATAGTAAAACAAATAATTAGTGCAATTGGTGTTTAGTACATGAAAGTGTATTTATGCATACTGGGTATATCAGAATTTTCAAAATAAATCATTAGCACCATACAACTTACTTTTAGGTCTTTGTTAGTAGTTTGTTAGTCATTGAACTGTATGGAATCTAGGTTTCTGTTTCTATTAAAAAAATAGGGTGATAGCTTTAACTTCATATTTTCTGGCATAAGAGTCACAGAACAGTGCTGTAAATACGTGGTTCATGAATGAATGAAAATAAACTGATCATGATAAATTCCTAATTTGCTTGCTTACTAAGTATCTCACAGTTTTCCTTGGCAACTGCAAAATTCATATCGATAAGAATAGACGTGCAGTTCCTAAATCCTTAAACATTGTTTTCTACCAAGACTTTTACCCATTCAGGTCATCAAATCAATACACAGATAACGTATACTGAGGGGAAGCATTCCTTGGATACTTCATGGCTATATTGACTGTCTGGGGGACTTGTACCATGTTTAATTAGTACCATATGCCTTGCAGAAAATTCCATATGCCATTTGTTAAATGAGACAAAAATTAGATTTGTTGTTAACCAGCAAAGCTTTTATAATTTTTTTTTTGGTGTATAAATGTGCACTGGGTTACAATTTTCTCATTAATCCACATTTAAAACATAAAATTAGTCATGGGACAGGGTTAATTGTAACTGCTGGGCAGTGTGATAACTCACATTGGAATCTTCTGAAGTAAGAGACACAAAATTCCTATGTGCAATGTATGATAAATCTAAAACGTTACTGCTGTCCCCACATTCTCACATATTACTCATTTTAAAAAAGGCACTGTAACTCTAATGCTTAAAAAAAGGTGTAGGGTTATGGTAAACTGTAGCTGTATTCTGATCTCCATGATCTGCTGCAATGGAATTGTTTTCAGCCATAACTATGCTGGTACTTTCTGCATTTTTTTCTGCCAGTGGACTTCATGTTGCATTTTTAGATATTATTTTATATATTATTTTATATATTTTATATATTTTATATATTATTTTAACATTAAAATTTTCACAAAAACAAAGCCAAAAAATATTTTAGTAACAATGATCATAACCATATTAGGGACATAAAGTAGTGAGGTACTGATATTTTACTTAATGCTACTGCTGGACAGTTTAACAAATTATGAATTAATGAAAAACAAAAAAAGGTAGTTTGCTGTGATGGAAGTCATCAAAGAGCTCAGTGCTTTCCCTGTAGTGGGAGTGATTACAACAGGGACAGATTATAAACATGCAAGTTATCAGAAAAACAAATACAGAGAATAGAAAAAAAGTGTAAAACTGAGTAATGCAACAACAGTTAAATGTTTCAATGTAATCTGTTGTTTCCAATTTTAAATATCTACTGATGAGTTTAATTGCGTAATGTTATAGACATTTTGGAGTTTATTCCATTTGAATAAGAGCACAACAGTCAAGAGACAAATATATTTCTGTCTTCAGGTAACTCGTGGATTTTGTAACAAGTGTCAATGAGTTCAAAATGCTATTTCCCAGTAGTTCGAAACTAAGTAGGCCAAAAATACTGTAGTACAGTTTTATATACCTATATGAAGTGTGTCTGGAAAAGATAATAAGCTGTAAAGCCAACACGGTGGTATAGAACAGACCGGGGTAAATCTAGTGTTAAAAACCCGGCAGAAATGTAGTATCTGAGAGAGAAGCAGAAAGGACTTCATCCTAAAGAATCACTGCAAGTCAGGCAAATAATATTTCATTAAAAACCACATTAAATTATTAATATTATAGCAAATGATTTAAAGAGTATAATACTAACTGCAATTATTTCTTAAACATTTTAACACTTTCATTTCTTGGGAGGGAATAACAGCAGTTTATATCTGATGTGGAAAACAGACATAATTGTGAAACTGTTCAAACACATCACCAGTAAAGGCTTCAGTTCTGCAAACATTCCAGCATTACACTGTTTATGGGAGCATTCTCACTGAAAGAATTGAGGCTAGCTCTGTACGCTGAAAGTTAAGTATGTGCTTGGGGATGAACTGAATTGCTGTGTCTCTTCAGTGGCTAACCCAGGCTGCAAAGCACAGCTCTCAATGGAGCAAACACAGTGGAAACTGCAACATATGTCGCCTTCCCCTAGAAGACTTCAGGGTTCTTTGTAAAAAAGTTTCTTCCCCTCCCCGCCCCTTTCTGTTTTAACCAGAATTTCTTTGCTTATGGAAAAAAACACATTACAGCAAGACTTTTTTGTTTCTCTTTTTGATTGATGTTAAATTTATCTTCATTATAGAAAAAAAAATTGTGCAAATTTGTTTGGGTTTTTTAAAATCAGATTTAAAGTCTGCTTCTGTCAGTCAAATTGCAGTAGTGCTGTTGGTTAATCACTGATAGTTTGGCATGTCCTGAGTGGAAACATACTCAGTAGGATTTCATGCATGTAATTCTAATAATAGAAAACACAATCCCAGAGCATCCTGTTTGTAATGAGGTTTACATGTTTAAGAAGTGTGTTGTGTTTCAGTCATAGGGTGATAATAGGATAGAATACTGACTCCTTAGTTCAGAGTCTGCTATCCTCAACCCGGGTACCCAGTGTTAGCAAAGACTAATGAAACTGGCTTATCGCTGTGGATTTTAAAGCTGCATGCATGCAGATTAGGGGAGAGAGAAGTAAGTGACAAAGACAGCATTGGTTTTAGTAATTAATCTCTCCTACTGTGCCATATTCCTGTGAGATCAGTTAGTATCCTTTGCATTTTCTTTCACTGTTATTTGGACTATGGAAGAATGATATTGATGCCTGTTGCTCTGTTGAAAACATTTCTTTGGATCTTCGTGGATATGAACTGCTGTGGGTCTGTTGTACAGCCCAGTGATAGGAAAAGAGCATTTCTCACAGAAATTAGATCAGATTCTATGAGCAGAAATCATACCACAGAGTCTTTAATTATAATATTATTCTAATTACATGAATCAAGTACTATTACTGTAAATTTGCACACGTTCCATAGAAAGCAAAGCATGTATTGATTTCAGAGTTGAAGGATTCAGCTGTCTACGTGAATGTCTGTTCTCCAGTACAATTTGGAGGGTTTGTATGAAGTATTTTTGCTTAAAACAAAAATTATACACTCTTGCTAGTTATTTATCCTGTTAGTTATATACGTCCTATCATTTTAAAATCCCTAGATGAATTTAGCTGGTCAGTGTAGGAGGTAAAACTGCATCCAGCCAGAATTCCTCCTCTGTTTTTCCTCAGAAACTGGATTGTTGGTTTCTTTATTTGTCTTCCAACAATGTTTACAGTAAGAATATCATGTGCCCAATGTAAATATCTGCCACTACAAACATAAAGAAAACACACAGATGAATCAAGATCTTCAGGGAAAACCCATGCCCTTCTGTGCTGCTGGAGACAAGGCACTCCTTTGTCCCAGTGATGGGGTGCTTCTTTCTACCCTAGACAAAGAGAAATCTTGTCTCCACTAACACAATAGCTATACTTGTGCTGCAGTCTGACTTCATTTTATAGCAGAAAGTTCAAGTGAATGCACAAATTATCAATATTACATTTTCTTCTTTACAATGAGAAAAAACTCGGATCTGCTGTCGTGTAGCATCAGAGACAACCAGCTTTCCTAGCTACTAAGACTCTTTCAAGGTGATTTACACCCCACTGCAAAGAAACAAATTTCATAGAGGAAGAGGAGTTCAGTATTACTTCTCTACATCTGCAATTCTGCATAGTCATGCAATACAAATTTCATTTGATTCTATATATTTATGACAAAATGTGATGCAGCTTTACCTTTGTCAGCTGCAAGCAGGTCTGAGGCAGAGCCTGTTCATTTGAGTTGTGATGGGAATAATGATGGGACTCGGTGCAACCACATACTAGTCATCCCTTGTTTTCTGGAGGGATTAGGCACAATTCAATAAGGATAATCTAGAATGTTTGTTTAATAAGTGAGATATTCCCTTAGGTTTTTCAAGTAAGTTTTCATAGGGCCAGGAAAGATTTAAGTCTCAGAAGGTTGAATCAGACAATCCAAGTCACTAAAGACTGAAAAAATCCCACATTTGAAATTAGACAGAAATGACAACCAACACCATAAAAGAAAAAGATAGACAGGGTTTAGGGTGACACAAAGAAAAGAATGTGAGGTAGATAGAAAAAAACCTGTCTAGGCTTTTTTTTTCCCACAGCACTGTACTTACTTCTACATTGTACTTACTGATATAGGTATTTTTATCTTTTTTGTTACGTCAGAATAAATCCTGAAATCAGAAAGATAAGTTGAACAAATATCTTAAATAACAAGGCCAAGATCAAGAAAGAGATATTTTATCTTAAAATCCTTTTGGATATGTTGTTTTACTAAGATACCTTTATTTCCATTTTTGGCTCTCACTAGTGTAGGAATTATACAAGGGAGAGCATGTCTTTTGGGATGGCAGCATCCTTTCTGACATTTGACTCTGCTTACCTATGATAAAGTAATTATTAGAAACAGCATTGTCTCATTTTTTTTATAGACAAGCTGCCCTCATTAACCACAGGACATTTTAGAAGTACCGATAACATCCCAAGGAATTAGAATGTTTCAGAAACACTGCCTTTGCCACCAAATGTAGGGGCCATGTTTTGTCACCACATGGTGAGTGCAGATGCTACAGTGTAATTCACTTTTACTAACTTTTTTTGGTAGATTAATTTTATAGAAAAACTAAGCAGCTAGCACTAAGTAACTGGAAACCTTTATGAACTCTCTCTTGCAATATATTTATTTCTGCCAAGGAAAGAAAAGATGGAAAAGATGGAAAGACAGGGCTGCTTGCTGCCAGGTACAAGCTGGAAGCTGCAGGTGCCCATCCTGAGCTGACGTGGACCTTGGGAGTTTTGGGAGTGGTGATAAAAAGGGGCCTCAAGTGAAGCTGCTTGGGGCCATTAAGGGTCTGGTGGTACCCTGGGCCTCCCAGAGCTGCTCTGCTTCTTCATAGACTTCCTGCTGCAAGGAAACCTTCCTGAGATTTTTCATTATTTAAATCCAGCCTTGAACATCTCTCCCCTTACCCTTTGGTTCCGCATAATGGAGCTCATCTTTTGGGCACTCTTACTGAGAACACAAGGAACTGTATCTTCAGTATAGGAGAGTTAAATATTGATAAAGACTCAGAAATAACATCTGGTTTAATTGCTGAACTCTTGTGATGAAAACCAGAGGTGCATGTGGCTTTCCTGTAAAAAAGGACTCCATCTCCCTCCCTGCATGTTTTAGATTTTCCGTTTTATCAGTGGCAGGTCCTTCCTGCATCATACCTCCAAAAGCACAGTTTAGAAAGAACAGTGTATGCATTTCAGATACTTAACATGGGTTTGTATTTGGCATAGTGCAAAAGCACCTGTTAGATCTTTCATCTTCTTAGTCTGTGCTTTAATAATACTCCTCATCAAGAAGTTCTACTTGCTAATGACTCTCTTACTCTCTAATGACTGAGGTAGTACAAGTTCTTTAATGACTAGATATACTTACAGTGTCCATATTTACAGTTTCAAATGTCTAATTATGATTTTCAACTATTGAAACATAATGTTTTGGCTGCAGAAGCTTTTGTATATTTGTGTTAAAGGAATTCTGACGCAGAACATAAGCTGCTGGAACTAATCTGCATGGTGCTTTAAAGGGAAGTATATCTTAGTGGATATTCAAGGTAGCAGCAAAACAGTCGGGAAAGTGTTCACTGAATTAAAGTATGCAGATGTGAAATTGAAGTGCATATACCACAGTGCATACTCTAAGTGGTTCACACTGCAATAATTGCATTCACCCATTATTATATGTTTTTAAAATTAAACCTAAAAAGTATGGAATTCAAGCTTTTGGGCTTTTTTTTCTCAAATGTAGCTTTTTTTGGAAGAAATTTTTTGGCCCATGCAAAAAACTGCAGCATAATACAGAATGTGTTTACATTTACAATAATAGAATAAATCACCGTACAATGTATGAACTTCTGATTCTGACATTTTTTGAGGTTTTGCATGCAAAAGCATTTATCTGTAAAATAAAAACATAAGAAATACTGTTCATGCAAAACTATGGATACGGGATTTTCCTGAAATCTTTGAAGGCCCAATTCATACAGCATCTCTACTGCATAAATATTTTTGGCCATGATGTTGGTAATCTTGTTTCATCCACCTGCAAGTAAGAAGTAAGAAAAAAGTATTTTATTTTAAGATGTTTTGTTTTCAACTCCATTTGAGATGGAGATTAGAAAATTGTCAGAAGCAAAATTTGTTTCTCGGTGATATCTTTCCACTTACTAGCAAGAAATGAGACCTCAGAATCGACTTAAGGAATTGCTTTTCAAGATAAGATAAAATATCACCTTCTCTTCCTAGCTGAATCCTGTTTTTTTTAGGGTCCTTACTATGTGATTTGATTGTGAGATGCTGCCAGAATGCTTTCACAGGGTAAGACAATTCATTGAAAATTTTGGCTATCATTCACCACTTGAGAATTGTTGGTCTGCATATATTGAGACATATAATCTATTTTTATAGTACAGAAACTTATTATTGTACAAGAGGAAATAGGAAAGAGCTAGGTGTTAGCCAAAGTTGGAGGTATTCTTGGGAGAACTGTGTTCTCTCATCCATTGCAGAAGAAGCAAACCACCTGTTTTCAAGATGAATGCAACTGACAGTCATATCCATCATCATTTGTATTAGTGTAAAAGCTCTGTTGGTTTACTTGTCTCATGCAGGATTTTGTGCTGATAAATTTACAGATGAATGGTTGAGGCTTATCTGTAGTTGAACCCCAAAGAAGATTTTCTGTTCTGTTTCCATTCAATCAATCCTTACTTACAGTTTTCTGTCTGGATTGAAACATGCATTCTTTAATGAGAAAAAAACCTTTGGGGGAAATATTGATTCACTGTAAAGCTCTGTACATGATTACTTACTGGTATAAAAATTATCGACTGCAAAAGTATGAAAGCACAGAAGAGAGCCTTTCTGTTTTTCATGGCAGCATATGTTTATGACACATTTTTGGTGCTGGATTCTGACGGTGTCTAAATATAGGGCCTTTTCCTCATTCAGAACAAGGCTGCCAGTGTTTCTCTCATGCAGGATCCCACAACCAGGTGTGTTGTTCTGCAGATAGCAGGAAAGCACAGGGCAGGGGCACAGACTGAGAGCTTTGGCATATAGTGGTAGAGCACAGTCACCTGGTGCCTCAGAGACCTGAATATATGTCTGAAGATATGTCTTGTCCCAAGGGGAGGAAAGCACAGGAGACTATGGCATGGCTGAGACTCATGTTAGCAAGGATCTCAATATTGTGTTACATGACAGCTAAGCAGAGAATTTAAAGGCAAATATATTTATATTTCAAAATTATTCAAACTTTTTAGAGAAACTGAAATCTCTAGCAGCTGACTTAAAGCTCTGTGACTACTGCTCATACAAATTTATTTCTCTCTGAATATCTAGTCTTGATTCTGCCCACAGCTTTTTCTAATATTATAACTTACTCTACATTAGAAATGTCACAGTACAAATTTTCCATTCTATTCTTCTACTTAAAGTATCTAGGTACACTAGCATAAATCTGAATGGTTTTGTGCATGCAGGACCTTCTTCAAACCACGCTGCTATCTGCTCATCTGATGGTAGCCAGCATTTTCAAAGGCTGCCTCTTCTGCCATTAAGTGCTTTGCATTATCAGCAACATTGGAAGTGAGTGTCCCGCAGAATTCTGTGATGCCAGAGTTTGAGTGAAATGTTTGCCTTGATATTGGCAGGACAGTGGTTCTCCACCTATCAGGAAAGGGTTTTCCCCTGAGGTTTGACAACACCCTCTTAGCAATTGGAAGCTCTTAAGGTAAAAAAGAAAACAAACAAAGAAACAGACAAACAAAACCCCTACAAAAACAAAGCAAAGTTTTTTGCACCTTAGAATGCAGTCTCACTAATCATTGAGTCCAGAAAGATTTACCAGGGTCGCAGATCTGTGTCCCAGTTGGGTAGCGGAGCTACATCCTTAGGTTAATGACTAGCATGATATGTATAAACGCCTTTTACACATATTCGTTTTCAGTATGAGTGCAGTACCTCACCTCTCATTTAAGTGATTTCAAGTGTTAATTCAATCAGATCATATAAAGCAAATACATATAGCTACACTATGATCTCCATACGAAGTAAAGAAGCAAATGTATGTTTTGATAAGCTTTCTTCGCATTTGGTGCCCATGTCTTGCTGATGAGCTAAGTAAAGTAATTTTGTGGTGCATATCTTAGTCAAACTAAGATGGTATTCAGGGTAATAAATGTTCCTTTAAAGCACAATTAAAAAGCTAGGAAGCATTGTGGGACTCACTATTTTTCTTTAACTTAGTTTATTTTTATTAAAGGGAACACCTTCTGATTACAGTACATCCTTAGGCTTGTCTTTCTTTTTGTTTTTTCTTCTTTTTTTTTGGTGGGTGGGTTTTTTTCCTACTTCAGTGGGTTTTTTGTTTATTGTAGATTCAGTTAAGCTGGGAATTTAACATGATAGCAAAGGGATTGAAGGATTGAGTTTCATATTAATTTGCTAAAGAGAAAAATTTGTTTTGTAAGATGCTTGTCAATCCTACAGTCTTTGACTATTTAGCAGATTTAGGCTGCTTTTGTGTTTGTTTTTCCTTTTTTTTTTGTCTCCTCCTTTTCACACATCAATATGGTCATTAAAAATGCTGACTGCATCCACAGTTACATGTGGATAAACTTACTATCTTGAAATGAGTTCTTGGACTGTTACTACTTTTTGATTATGGCCTGCTTATTAGGGTGCATCTGTATTTGAATCTTAATATTAGTTAGGGTAGATAGCAAACCTTAAAAAGTAATTTTTAAGTATTGTGGAACATTGTGGAACTCTCAGTGCACATTTCACAAGCCCTTTTAACTGTTAATGGTGATACCTGAAATTAAAAGAAACTATCATTGTGATGCATAAATAACTGCATATTACAGCAGTAGTAATAGAATCTGAAATAAAAGTTCTTATTTTTAAATAAGGGAATTCTCAACCATAGTTAACTAGCACTAGTCAATTCATACTAACTACTCATTTACTTCCATGGCGTAATTTAATTCTGGACTAGCTCTTTGGCTAATGAGAATTAAATGTAAGGCAATAAAACCCCCGAAACCAAAGAAACAAATATCCCCACTGTTCAAAAAAAAAAAAAAAAGAAAATAAAATGTAGGTTTATGAAAATGTAGGTATATAAGTTGAGATACACACGAGACACAGATGTGGCAAGTTAAAAGATGCTCACTTTTTCACTTTTGCACATGCCAAGTAAAAGCACAGCCTAAGCCCATGGGTGATGAAATTGTAGTGAATTGACCAGATTATGACAAGGTATTTTATTTCTATTTTCAAAACTTAGATCTCCAAACAACACACAGAACCCCAGGAATCAGAATCTAATTTTTGAGCCCCCAGGCTATTATCTGCAGCTGTGCAATGTAAGAGCATATTTCAGATACATCAATATTTGAAGGCACAGGCTAGCTTCTGTCTAACAGTGCAAGTGCATGTCTGTTTGCTGATGTAACCGTGTTTCTCTTACATAACTTGTACAGGGTAGGTACAAGCTGCAAAGTACTGAACCACTTAGATCTGATGATGGTCACCTGGTTACACAGATTAAAAACAGTCAATCTCAATTTACCAAGAATACCCATATAGTTTTGGTGAGCTAATGATACTCTAGTAGTTTGGATTCAGAGATTAGGAGTTCTTATTTTGTTTGAGAGTAAGTGATGGGTAAATCTTCATGCTATGTACAGGGCAGACACTCATCTGTTAGACGTGTATATAGGTTGGACTGCTTCAGTGCTGTATGGAGTTACACCCTCATGGAATAATAGGATAAGACATGCTATGGTTTTATAAAAGTATTTCTACTGTTATTACTGCTAGCTTCTGGGTTCAACAATGGAAAAATTCTTCCAGTAACTTAGTATTTTGAAGAGCTTGTAAGGAAGCACTGAACAAGGTTGTTCATATTTCTGGCGCAAAAGGCTTCTCTGACTGCTCTCATTTTTTTTTTTTCTCTTAGCTCCAAGCACACATGCACTCAGCCAGCTTTCATGGCTGTTTCTGACAAGTGTTGAGAGAACTCAATACCCTCTCTTACACTGGCTCCAGTAAAAAGTGTTAGTTGCTGAACAAGAATTTTCTGAGTCCTAACCAAAGCAGGTACTTTAGGGAGTACGGAAGAAATCTTCACTTACGGGACAAACCAGAAATCTGGGACATACAGCCTTCTCTTACACTAACCTGGCAAAATTGTAACTAGTAAGGATGTTGGAACCACATGGAATGAGAGATACATGGTCCCAGGTGTACGTGGCACTCTGCTTCCTGCAAGGTACTGTTTAGCATGCAAAGTATGAGTTATGAATCTAAAACCTCTGAATGGGAAGGTATTCATTCATATGAAAGACTTTTTCTTGGGACATAGTACCTTTCAATGTGTACAAGCTGGAAACTCATTGAAATATCAGAAAGTCGACAGAAGGCAGAATGTTTTCTGAGAAAGCTTGGAACTGGTAGTCCCAAGTCCTCCTACCTCAAGGTGGGCTGCATCTCGGTATATTTGGTTCCTGATCAATGAGAGGGAGGATGATAGCGGGAGCTCATAAATTTCACAGTGCACAGTAGCTGATTAGTTCAAATATACATTAAGTGCTGGGTGAAGAGGAACTTTTTTCAGAAGTAGACTGTTTTATAACTATATTTTAAATGTTTCATGGAATGCCTAAAGCAAAAGATAGCATTTCTTTTTAATCAGGGTATTTATTTGTTGAAATAAATGAATAATTTATTTACTTGCTATCTTGGTTGTATGTCTTCTTTCTGTGGATCCTTGTCAGGATGTACTTCAAATGGATATTTTTAGAGAGCAGTGTTGGTCTTGGGGAATAATTGAAGCATAGCAGTAGGTGAGTTATATGTCCCTGTAGTTGGTCCCTTTGGACCTTTTGAATGTCAGTTTTTATAGTAATTTCGTTACTTGAAAACATGCCGTGGTGATTAAGTGTTCACATCTTTTATCCCAGAAAATCAGTTGCCATCTTTGCATTGATCAGTCAGGAATACTGCAAGCCTTACTATGTTGTGTTCAGCTGTCTCCATGATATGCATAAAACAAGTACAGGGTAATTTTTCCATCTGACCTTCCTTCAGTCTGATCTTGTCTCTACTTTTGTTAATGCAGATCAGGTAGTATGATTCAAAGGAGTCTAAATGCACGTCTTCTAAGTTTGTTTATGGGTATTTGTCTACTTATTTGTCTGTTTATTTTGACATGTGACTTGTGTGCACATGTGTTTGTGTATTTATTTGCACGCCTGCATGTACTTGTCAAAATACCTTCCAGAGTTTGCTTCCAAAATGCTGGACCTGGTTTTCAAACTTGTACTTTTACTTTGCTTTAGAAGACTTGTGGCAAATACAGATAAGTGAAGGAACAAGAGCAATCCAAGTGTGTTGTAGTATCAAAGGTCTAAATTAACAGGTTGATGAAATAATGAAGTTTCTTTAACAAAAAATCACAGGGATACCTATGAATGGTTATACTATTTACAGCATATTTAATTATAAAAGCATCTCATATGAAATAAATATTTGGGAAAATTAATCTGTGAAAGCATGCTAGGACTAAAAGAAAATGACACAGAAAGAAAACAGGAAAACATTCATCATTGCTATAATGATGGCATAAGTTAAATGTCTTCAGCTGGTCATCTCAAGTGATGTTAAAGAACTTAGTCTCCAAGGAAGTGAAATTAACCTCTGAGATATTTAAAAGTAGAATTAATGGCTTAACTTCCTTCATCAGAGCATGAAAATTTCGTTCTAGGTGTTTTAAGTATTCAGGCAGAAGTATAGACAAAAAACGAATTTATTTGTAATAAGATACAAGGATTGCCTAATTCTGCTCTGATAGATTACAGTGTGAGAGTATGACCCTTAGCTTGATCTATAGACAAGACACTCTCCATGAGCATTTTACAAGCTTTCAAAAAAACATAAGTTTGCAGGAGATTTCTAATATATTCTAGGAAATGGATCTTGAGATAACCCTTCTCAGATACTGTGTGCTATAATAATGCAAGTTCAAGCAATTTAATGAATGAGTCAATTGATATTCTATCTTATTTTACTCAGTGTTGTAATGACTTCATAGTATTTGATAGATATAAATTAAATAATAATGGGCATGTGAAAACAAACTAGATATTCCCTCAGCCTGTAAACAGTTTATGACATTCATGTTTCTGTGAAAAATCTTTGCTGAAATTCTAGGTAGTATAGTTCCTGATGCAGTAATTCTCTAATTAAAAGATATTTTTCCAGCAAAAATAAAATTCCCAAACAGGCAAAAATTGTGGCGTCACTTGATTTTTGCACCAGTTTCATACCCAAATAGATTGCATTGTGCTGTGAACGTAGCCAAACTGATATAAAACTGGTGTAAGAGCTGATATAAAAACACAAAGCTAGCATAGTATTATCAGGCTTATGATAAAACTCAGACTCACTCCTAATTCCCCTGACTTTGAGAAGTGAGGTATATGGTTGAATACTTAACCTACATGCAAAGGTACTGCTATGGGATATACCAGTCATGAGCTGGTTTGTACAAAGCCACTATCCATATAGCTCCAGTAGATTTTAGCATATGCAAATTATGCCCACTTTTGGAAGCAAGTCTAGAAGATTCACCTGAATTTTTCTCACTCCCGTGACAGATACTGTTGAATTTTAACATCTTCCGTAATTTCACTCCCTTTTTTTTCACAGAGATGCAGGACAGAAATCTGGGTCAAAAAGTCTGGTCTTGTCTTAATATAAGCTAGCCTTCATGTCATTTCTTTCCTGAATGACCCTGTTAAAACCATTTCCCAGCATGGGTTATTAGGGTATTTTGTTAGCATTTTCCATCCTTATACTAGTATAATTAATGAAAATACTAAATCACATATAACCCTGAGCTGTTTATTAAGGAATTTGGTTGCTGGTGTTCTTTTCAGCCTTCCCTGTTATAATTTGCCTTTTTTATTCTAATGAGACTTAATTCTCTCCCTGTTAAAGAAGTTTGTCCTATTAACCAATGCTAGATGAATTTCCTTTACCACACTTCCTTTTTCATTAAGATTATTTTTTACTTTGATGATATCTAAAATGAGTAATTATGGTAGAAGAAAACTAAAAAGCACATCAACACATTATAAATTAGGTGTATTACAGTGATTAGATTAAACACAAAATGATATATTGAACCAAACTTGAGACTTAAATGAAACAAAATGTTTATGGAACAAATCTGTGACATAAAACAGCATAAGCACAACAACCTACTTTAGACATAGGATAAATCAAACGTAAAAATAAGAATTGCACAATGCCTTTTAATGGTTAGTTGCATTTTCTCACAGAACTCAGGCATAATTATAATACATTTTCCTACTGTTCCTTTTTCCTTACAGTACTTGGGGTGTATAGAAGTCTTACGGTCAATGAGATCTCTTGACTTCAGTACTAGAATGCAGGTTGCAAGGTAAGACTTTGTACAACTGTGTTTTTTAAAGTAACTTCTGAATTTTGTCCTCAAAGTGGAAAGGCCAGGATGATGGCAAAAAAATTGTAAAGAATTTTTGGATATCATAAGTCTGCTTTTCAATTTTGCTTTTACAGGTAAATCTCTTACCTGGTATTAATATAGCTTCAACAGGGCTTAAAGGATATTTTCTTTATGAATTTTTTATATGCCAGGAACTAATTTAGAAAATTTTTGCCTGTTTGTTATGTCAGGTCAGGCACTTATCTGGGTACCAATTTAATGACATTTAAGCCAGTAAGAATTAGAATGTGCTTAAAATCTATGATGCATTTGTCAAAATTATTCTAGGGAGCTGGTTTGGAGCCTAACATTTAAGGGGTTTTATAGTAACTTCTTATGAAAAATTGTCAGATTACAAATTATCTGCACAAAGGATATAAATGAAAATATATTACCACAATTATACCAGAGACAAATAGAAGGGTATTTTCTTTTTCAGACTGTGTGTGGCAAACAATAATGTATTAGGTTCTTATTACAATTCTTTTCAATGTGTCATGGTATTTTTGTAAGAGCTATATATAAGTACAACACTAAAGAAATCTAAAGAAGTGTTCATGAATCATTTTTTTCTAAGAATAATGTTTTCTGAGAGCTATAGGAAATGGTGTTTTACAGGCATTTTCACTTGTAAAGGTGAGTCACTGATTTCAGAGGAATGTAGCACTGATGTCTTCTAGCAACTGGAGACCACTTCTACAAATTCTGGAATTGTAATGATGAAGGAATCCTTTTCAAAGAAACACATATAAAGTGATATGACTGGATAGAGTGCTTGAATTTCACCTCTTTGAGGCATCTTACGGTTGACAATAAATCTCTCATAAATAATTTATCATACCATAAACAGCTAAGTATTTCTTTTAAATGAGAAAAATGACTTGTATTTAGGCTTGGATGCTAATTGTACAGTCTATATGCATTGACTTTGAGTTACACTTGCATACAGCAGCTGTGGATTGGAGCCTGTAAGACCTCACAAAAACTTAGTCATTAATTTATCAAGATAGCACATTGATGGGAGGCATAAAAGCCAAGGGACAGGTAAATGACATAATTCTGTTTTCAAGGCGATGTAGACTATGCAGGCATTTGATAATTTTGCTACCATACTTTTAAAAACTCATCATGTACATATCAGGTGTATTTGCAGCTGTGATCTTTTAGAATGATTTCATGTCTAAGCAGACTTACAGTTCCAATGCAGGTGGTGCATATGTGTTTACCACTTGGAAGTTAGTGATACTGGCTTATGAGACAGTTGTGATAATTATTTTGTTTGTTTTCTATATCTGGAGGTGAACTGAATTAGTCTTTATTTTTCCTCACTGTTTCCTTCACTGTATGTCTTCATTGGAATAGTGCTGTACTTTTTTTATTATCTAGCTTAAAGGCACTACTCTGACATGAATACTTAAGCATATTTGGGGATCTGAAGTAATATGGGCTATCCAAACCAAATATCTTTGCCTTGTAGTTCCTCCAATACAAGAAAAGAAAAAGGATTCTTGGCTTTTACTGTGAAATAAACTTGGAATTTTATTTTCTTCTGTTGAAGTTATAACATATTTCACTATATGGTAATCATTTTGTTATCCCATCTTCCTCTCATTATATGTAGAGCACAAAATAGTTTTTCCAAGCAGGAAGTCATATTTCCCTGTTTTGCTTTTATTTTGCATTTACAGTTTTCTGTTTATGATAAAAGAATTAAAACTCATCATTTTGATAATGTAGTTCCTGATCTAAAATTTTTGTGAAAGTAGAAGTTTTTAGGTTACTTTTGAATCAGAATCTAGCATCTTAATCTGCGTTTCATTAATTCATCTGTCTCTTGAAATCCCCTTCTTGTGTCTTAGGTTTTCAGTACTCATATGCTTTGTCATGTAGCATTTCACATACAATCCTATTGTTTATTAAGAAAATATTATTAAGGAATTGCTAAAATCCACATGTGCTAATTAATTTTCTGATGCGTATTAAGAAACATAACATAGGCCTTAAGGTATGCACTGAATTAATAAGGTTGATATTCTGATATTACAGGCACTAATGCCCTCTTATGAAGACAACTGGCACCAAATGATCTGTGCAGCCCTTTGATTACAAATAAAATAAAAGCACTGGAAAGTTACATTTATGTCTACTATGCCATACATTTATTTTTAGGTATGTCCATTGCTGATTTCTCTGCAGCTTGCCACCAGTAAAACTGTCCTGGTGGCCTGACAGCTTCTGATATGGTGTGGCTGAGACATAGGTCTGTAGATCCAGTAGTGCCACCTAAGACTGCATCAGCTGAGGAGCCTGGATCCATAGCTGCAGTAAAAGCTGCTCTGTGTAAGCTTCTCTATGCTGTTTCCTGTAGCTGGAGAAGCAGATGTCGCAGCAGATATGATCTCTTTCTGACCCTCAACTTTATAAATTGATCCTACTGCATGCATCACACCTGTTTGATCTGTTATTTTTACAAGACCTTGCAAAACCAGTCATAGAAGAAAGTGAGTTGTCTCAGGCTGATATGCATTATGCATTATTGGCATTATGCAGTATTTACTAAGTAGAGTTAAAAAACATAAAAAATGAGTCAAGTTACCTAATTTAGAAGTGTAGAAGATTGGATGCATCTCTTCCTAATAAGCAGGCATCGTGTTTGACACGTATAAAACATTTTTTTTCTAGCACTGCATCACATGCCTGCCCCTGCCTGCTTTCTTAACCTTACTTTTTCTTCATGTTGCAGAGCTTAAACATAGGAAGTCAGTCTTTAGGAATCCTACATTTGCCTTTTTTCTCTCTTCCAGTTATTGCATATGTCACTTTATGCTTCTGCTAGCTTTGAGGATGAACAAAATCCCAAAGTAAGACCATTAGCATCAATTCCTAGAAGAAAAAACTTGTGGGGCTCAGTCATGGGAGGGTAAGACATGTAGTCTCTGGCTCTGCTTGAAAACTCTGGGTATTATTTTAGACAAACTGTTGGTCCCAGTCACAGACAACTCTGTGATTAAATGAATTAGTGCTTGTAAATGGCACTTAAATTGTTGAGTGAGCACTTGGAAATTGCTTAAAAATTGGGCTGAGATTTCCACTTATGTGGTGAATTAGAGATAAATTCATGGGAAAAGGTTGTGTAGATAATTTGAATGGCTTTGAAAATCACAGCTCTTTTAATGCATTAGGAAAGTATATACATCAGTGTGTATGCATGGATGTGTCTGACAAATGCAGAACTTTGGCTTCAATTTCAAGAACTGCATCAAAGCCCCAGAGTAAATAGTTTGGTCAGCAGTCTTTCCTTACTTAGTCATGTGAAATATCAACTCATGCCATCTAATGCTATTGTACCTATCCTGTAACTTGTGTTTGTTTTGCCTTTTCACTTTTTGTACATTAAAATGTTAAAACTTGCAGCAGTACATTTATCTTCATGTGAAAGCAGTGAGCAAGCATTTTCACTTGGCATACTCTTCACCAGATCTTAACAACCTTGGTGGTGTCTTACAATGGTATTACTGTCCTAATTTTGAATTCGATTTGAGGAAAAATGAATAACTATGTATAATTTATAACAGTTTTTTCCCTTTTTCACATTTGAAGCCACAAGATTCTCTCACTACAGGAGAAATAGAAGAACTAGAGTAGTATTAATCAGTTGTTTTGTATCTATTTTTTCCTGTAATGTCATGTGAATTCTTCAACAAATATATGGATGTGCAAGACAATGGTCAGTCATTATACATAATGATAAATGAAAGCCAGCTGAATCCACATGTTGCATCATTAATTACCCAGTGATAATTCTTATAATACATGTGAAGTCAAGATAACTTTCTTGGGCAGCAAGACAAACAAAAGCATTTCATTTTCAACATAGTGGAGGAACAGAACTAGCAGACAAGACTACTGAGCTAACCACAGATGGCTAGTGGTTAAAGTTCATCTGAAACCTACCATCATCGTCATAGAAAGGTGCCACTCTTAAGCCTCTGTGGCCAGGCCCTTTGTGCCTTTGGGCTTTTAATAGAAAAAATAAGTTAAAAATCAGGTAAAATTCTTTTGCAACATGTGCAGTGTTTGCAGTTCATGTAGTATGTTTGTATGCTTATTGTTAAAGCTGTTCTAGAATAATGAGTTTTCACTTTTGTGTTGCATGCATGAGTGACTTATGCACTGGTTTGAATTAGATGCTGCATGCACTGTTTGTTGTACATCCAAGTCTGGACTACAAGGATGCATGGTCATGGGCATTTAATTGAATGCCACCAGTTTATTGCATGGAGCGTCATAAAGTCATACCTCCCCATGCTGAGTAAAACATTATGCTGCATGCTCTTTTAATAGCAATAGGTCAGAGGACTGAAATACCTCGTATCAGCAGTGGACCCAAATCCAAAGTCTGATCCCAGTCCTCTGTATGAACTCTGTTGAGATGAACAGTTTGAAAGATAATCCTCTCCAGATCTGAGGCCTGAACTTTATGAATAAAATTATTAAACGAAATCCATTTATGCCAGTATCTCAGGCTTGCGGAGGAGAAATGATGGAAATCCAAATTTTAGAGTTGTATTTGTGTCCAGTGCTAACAATATGAATGGAGTTCAGTTAATGTAATGTTTCAACCATATCTGTATTGTTTGCAGAAATTAATTGTGAGCAAGCATCACTAAAAAACATGATGGAAGACACTGAAAAGGAAGAATGTTTCTCCTATTACCTTAGAAGGCAGGTAGGTAATCTGTTATCTGCAGTGAATTCTGCATTCAGTGTCCTCCTGAACATGCTGTCTCACTTAGAAGGTCAGTGTGGTTTATCTCTGCTTTCTTCTATGTGAACTCTGGATGTGGGGTGGTGCTTAGGGGATTGTGCTTACGGGATGGCAGAACACATAAACCATTTGCAGATACATAGCTGTATGCTGGAAGAAGTGTCCACAGTTACTTCAGAGTCGAAGCTCTGAGAAGCCCGGGGTGCTGACTGCTGCTCGGTTCACCATGAAGCAGGAATCTCAAAAGTGTTTGGAGACATCCTTATAATTCATACAGCACACCTCTAAGTGGGGCAATGACAGCTGTAGTGCCTGATAGAGAATAATTTACATTTGCTAGTTAAGCTGTCATTAGCACAGAAATGGGGTAGCATAAATAGGATTTGGTATGCCTAACACTGGAGTCTTTCATTTTCAATGCAGTATTAGTGTGGAAATTGTTACCTACTATTTGGAATAATTTGACTAATATATGGTAATGCAAAGCTGGAGTGAGAGCAATTAATTGATCTCCCCCACTCCACTTGCCTTTGTAAGAATATAAAGAGCCTCTCAGGGGATGGGGAAGGTGGAAAGTTGAAAGCCAAATAGTCAGGGAAGCAGTTACGGATATAGATATACCCTGGATTTTCAGCACATGGCTCTGAAGAAGCAGGACCTGAGGCAGAGTGGCCTTAACATGTTTTAAATGCAAATTGCACTACAAAGTTAACAGCTGTCACAAACTTGGAGTCGAGACATTTTCAAGTTCTGCTAATAGCACCTGGCAGCTTGATTAGACAAAGAAACAATGGCATTAGTAATTTGTGTGTCGTCCGCATGATATGTCCAGTCACACCAGACAGTTCATCAACACTGGACAGTCCTTTTTTGGCAAACACAGCTTGTATATTTATAAAATGTCATCTATCTTATACAGTACTTTTGTACTGTACCTGTCCCCAAAGTCCTGCTTTGGACATGAAGCCAAATAGGAGTAAGAGAAAAATATTTGTTAGACTAAATGTTTTCATTTTACTTTTGTAAAGTTTCCTATGTCTTCCTTTGAAATATCTGCTAATATCTACTCTTTGAGAGAGAAGATGCTTTAGTAAATGACCTGGGACTGAACCTAGTTTGGAGGTTACTATGATCCTGATTTAGCAGCAGAGAACAGTTTTAATTTCTCTCTCTCCATCTCTCTCACCTAGCTAGGTTAAACAGCTAGGGACTAGGCTGAGTGGAAAAAAGCCTGAAGGTCACAAAAAAAGTTAAAGGATTGAGCCACTTAGTAGATCTTAACCTTAAGCTGCATTTTTTTTTTAGATGTTTGGTGTCATTGACCATATCCTTGACAGATGGAGGGTTGTGTATAAGGAAGGTTTTGTAGCTGTGCATTCAACAACAAGGTGTTATATACCCTCACTTAATGTTCCTGAAAGCTCTGTATGCATGCAGAGCTAAGGGATATATCTAACTATATAAGGTGTGCTGCTGGATAAACAAGTTTCACTCTACATTTCTTAAAATAGGACCATTGTTCAGAACTACTGTATTGGAAGAAATTGTCAAGATCAGGTAGACTTCTCTGCTACTGATGAATCAAACTGGATTACTGAAACTTGCATGTTATAAAAAAAGGTACAAATAGTACAGAAATTTTCTCAAATATTCCCATAAAGTTAGATCATATATAAAACTGAGAACAGAGCTGCCATTGAGCATACCAATGGATAAAATGGTTCTTTGGCAGTAAAAGCAAAATAGTCCTCACACGTGCATGTGTTTCTTTTAGGATATTAAGGGAAGTCTCACACTGAAGGTGCAGGAGCATAAAAATAATTATCATTGGATAGATTGTATACTACATACCTAATGACGTGTGGTATTTGATGTCTAACCATTGCCAAAGCCAATCACTTGAGTGTATAAAGTTTTATTCAATAAATCAAAAATGAAGTTGGCCAGCTTCCTTTCATTTTCTGCTTGTAGATTTTCTACATGTGAAAAAACTCCATTTGAAGAAACAAAATGAGGAGCTGACAGAAAGGAAAAGAAGAGTTCTTGTCTCCCTGCTCTACGAGTGACATCATCTTGTGTGACATATCTGCTGATGTTACTTTATTCCACAAAAGTTTTCTTCCCGGCTTCACTTCGGCCAGGATGGTGACAAATGGCATCGCTTGTTCTCTGCGCCAGTTCCTGGGGGAATTCCCTCTGGGGTGCTGCTGCACTGTACTCTGAATTCATGGCAGGAGGTGCATCTCTGCTGCAGAGTTAGCCTCCCCTTCCTCTCCATACCCTGTGTTTCATTCTCCTTAGCTACTTCTTCAGCCTTACATCTTCCAGACATGGTCAGTCTGCCAGTTGGCATTTAGAGTTCTGTAAACACTATTATACTGGTTTAGTCTTCGGAGCTTGTGAATGTCCCCTGTGCTAGTTCAGACAGCATATGCTCATTTTACCTGTTTCACAAATGAACAACTAATATATCGATTATTAAACAGACTTTAAAAGTATGTATTTGATCTCTGGGGTTTTTTTTAATTTTTTTGTCTGAAGCAAGTTATTTTTATCTTTAGTACAGACTTTGTTTCTCCTCAGCAAATACTGGTAAAATACTTGGTAATGATTTAAATGTTAAAGTTGATAGGAACATAGTACTGTTAAGAAATGATTGTGAGCCTTCTGTACAATTCTTCCAGTGATGCCATGCTTTCATTTAGAGAGTCTGTCTTTTGATGTCTGTTTTTTTAATATGTGAAGTCCTAAGCTTTGGAGGTGAAAACAAGTAAGCTTGGGAACTACAGGATAGTGAAATATCTTAACAAGAGAATATTAGTATGTTTTAAATGTAATACAAAACATTTTGGACTAAAAAGTAGTCACATTTTCTTGTCTCATTATTTGAGATGACAGTGCTTTTTCCAAAGATGTTGAGAAAATCTGTGCTTTTTGTATGTGCCTGTCATTTCCCTGTAATATGAGTTCCAGAATTCTGGGACTTAATCAATTAAATCATATTAATTCAGAACAGGAACAACAAAACATCACAATCAAAAAAGTTTTTGAAACTATAAGAAGGGAGAGTATTTTCATGTGATTGTGTTTCATAGAGGAGCAGATTTGAACTTCCTGAGTGGCCTACTTTGTATAACAGAGTAAAATATCACTAAAGCTATGAAAGATATCAGGGCATTAGCTTTTTTAATGGAACTAAATGGCAATGTAAAATGTCCTTTTTTCTGTCACAGATGTCAAGTCACTTTAAAGCAGAAGAGGTCAGTCTCAGAAAATGCATATTGGTAATTTTTTACTGAATACACTTGAATGCTGAAATCATATTCAAAATACGCAACAAATGTTTTGTGCCAAGAAAATGACTCCACAGTATGACCATCTGCAAAGCAGAAAATACTCTTGGACAGATTTGGAACTCAGCATGTGGTCCCTACTGCAGACAGCGCAGTAACTAATTTTACAAGAGTTTGGCATAACTCTACACTGATTTTTATCTGAGCCTAGCTAATGAAACAGAATATGGCTTAGAAAGGTGTAATGTGTCTCTATGTCAAATAGCTCTTTTATTGGAAAGGAAGCAAATGTAGTCAGATCCAACTTTTCCAAACTCTGTGCAACATTTAACCATGCAGATACATACAGAACATTTGCTTTTGCCTTCCTTAGGCAAGTATTTCCATGCACAAATCAGGTAATGGTGCAATCACCCTAGCACCAATAGCTATTCCTGGGCTTGATTTAAGGCTCAGGTGTTTGTGCTGCTGAGGCATTTTCAAATTTGATTTGCTGCAAAAAAAAAAAAGCTTACATCTGCCCTGTGCGGCCTGGTAATGCAGACTGGAAATAAATCTTTAGGCTATTCTTTCCTCATCACCAGGCTATCTGTGTAGTGACACCACCTCACCCCCAACATTATCTAGAATGTTCTGAACAGAGTGATTTGGAACTGTCATAGAATCATGGAATGGTTTGGGTTGAAAGGGACTGTAAAGACCATCCAGTTTCAATCCCTCTGCCATAGGCAGGGACACTTTTCAATGGGCCAGGTTGCTGAGAGCCCCATCCACCTGGCACTGAACACTTCCAGGGATGAGGCATCCACAGTTTCTCTGGGAAACCTGTTCCAGTGTCTCACCACCCTCACAACGGAGAATTTCTTCCTAACATCTTGCCTATAGTTTGAAGGCATTCCCCCTTGTCGTGTGACTATATGCCCTTGTAAAAAGTCTCTCTCCATCTTTCTTGTGGGCTTTCTTCAGAGCCTACAAGAAAGATGCTGGAAGGCTGCGTTAGCTCACTCCAAAGCCTTCACTTCTCCAGGCTGAACAATCCTGATTCTCTCAGCCTCTTCTCATAGGAAAGATGCTCCATCCTTCTAATCATCTTGGTGACCCTTGGAAAAGTTGCATATTAGTGCAGTGGCAAATGTTCAGCCATCCTTTTTTCTTCTTATTTTCTTTAGATACTGCTTTTAGATTCCTTAACTCCCACGCAGGAAAAGTACTGTGCCTTCTGTTGCAGGCATGCACAGAGTTGCTGCCAGGACACTCTGACCTTGATTACACAGAATTGCTCTGTGAATGTATTTTCTGAAGTTCCCAGTATTTTCACTAAAAGCATTGTTAACTTAAACTCTGCAGTTGCTTGAATACATTTAATATTCACAGAGTTTCAAAAACCAGAGTCCCAGTCTTCCCACAGCCTTTGGGAACACTGAGTTCTGTAAATCCGAGATATTTTACTAAAAGGAAGACAGGTAGCTGGAAAATGTATTGTGCTTTTTTACTGAGTGAGAGGATGTGTAGCCCAGCTTTTCCATGCTCAGTGCTTTCCCTGCTCTGCCTAGGCAGGGTGTGCAAGGAATAATTAAGGCTGCCTTGCCAAGTCTCTGCCCTGGCTTCAGCCTTTTCAGCTAGTGTATTTTTCTCCTGTGCTCAAGTGGCTGTTTTGATCAACAAGGTTCTTGTGTCAGATGAATCTATTGAATAACACACTCAATGTCTGGTTATCAGGAGCTGGCAGATAGAAGAGGTAGTAGCAAAACTGCTACAAGTCCCAACTCTGCACTAGAAAAATAACAAGATGGTACACATTTTTTTATCGGTGCAGTGGCCCGAAAATCCTCTTTTCTTCCTATCAGTTCCATGAAGGTACTTGAGAGAGAGGATAGTGAGGGTAAATAGAAAGAGAAAGGAAATTACAGCCAAATTTATCCCTGAAGCACAGTTCCTACCTCTGAAATACAAAGCCTTTCTGTGAGAGGCAAAACCTAGAGGTATCTCAATATACCAGCTGGGCCACTGGAGGAGACAGAGAGGTGACAAGTATTGGTGATGTCTCTGTGAGAGCAACTTGCAGCCAAAATGCCTGGGAAACTAAGACACACCTGGTGAAGCAAGAAGCATGGGTCTGAAGGACAGAAGCGGGCTGGAGATTGCCACTGGCCTGGACCTCCCACTCCATTACCTCCAAAGGAAATTTTTTCAGTGGAAGAAAGAGCCAGAGAGGATCATTCTATAAAACATGATATCTGTTTGTTTTTCTTTAGTCAAAGAAAAGCATTTTTGATGAATTTTTCTTTTGAGAGAAATACTATTTATTTTGTCCTGTTTACATTTCCAGAAGTAACCTATGTCTCAGTATCATGGTGATCACTGTATGATGCTTCCTATGCCTTATTTTGAAGGTGCATCACACCTGTTCTTTTAAACCAACTGCTTTTTACTTGCTCTGTAAGAAAAGTTAGTAACTGCTCTAACAAAATCACTATTTTGGAGTAAAAAAAACATAGTGGTAAAGGTGGGAATTAAATACAATCACTGAACCATGAAATGGAGCGCTGTTGTAGCTGTAATTGTCTGAGTGCATATGCAAGGCAGGGTTTGTAGTGAGAGGAAATTTTATTAGATAAGCAGACGTAGTTGGGGGAAAAAAGGCAAAAGACAAGTTATGGAACAAACAACCTCTCCTCTAGACCTTCTCTAGAAGGAAGGAATGTGTGCTTGAAAGCTTTTTAACCATCCCTTTGCTATAAATCTCACACTTATTCAGATGGCAGGACTGTAAAACTTGATTCGAGGCCTATTCCATACCCACAACCACCCACCTCCCAAAACCAATACATTCATGTGATTCTTCCAGGTGATTCAAACTTTGGATTGGGCCCTATGTAAAAGCTTATCTGTTATACACTGAATGCTGATATAAGTGTTTTATTCTCCTAACTCACTTGTTGATCCCATGTGAAATGTACTGCGTATGGCATAAAGTAATTTACACCTTTATCTAGGTGATGTTTCAAGGTTTTGATTATTTTGATTGTTCTTTAGCTTGTAGTTCATTGTCTCCCATTCTGTTGTTTTTTGGTCAGTTTTTTGGTTGGTTGGTTGGTTGGTTTGGTTTTGGGGTTTTGGGGGGGTTTTAAAATAAAATGTGTTATTTGCATGGTTTTTGCTCTAAATATAATTTGCTGTTAGTCTCAATACATAGTAAATACAGTTAAACAAGTTTTGGAGTCGCCTTTACTCATTCCTGTGAAACCATTCTGTCTTGCAGTATCAGTGGGACAGGCCTATTAAAGCTTTATACCTACTGCTCAGAGGAAAGCCTGTGTGCACAGAAGCAAATCCTAAACACTGATCATATTGACCATTCAAATAATAAGTTGTTAAATACTGAAAGGAGCTGTGAGATCTGTTTTTAGCAGTATGATTTCAAGACTTTTTGTGGTGTACAGTTACTCTTCTATGAAAGGGTGTAGATTCAAATCAATTTTGAATGTGCATTTCTTTCAGTCAAGCTGAGTGCGATGGGAAGAATGAAGCAATATCACAAAACAGAAGCAAAATGTTGATAGCATTCATTTTCCTTACAATACAAAAATAAGGTCGCTAATAAATTATTCAGACTGTATTGAACTGGTATCAATTCAAATGTTGTATATCACATGTACTGTATACAACATGCGTGTTACCAGGAATATTTTAGGGTTCTGATACTATCTAAAGCCTGGTGGTTTTGCTCTGACTAGGAAACTGCGTAGTACAGTAAGTGAGAAAAATGATGCTTTCTAACTCTCACATTAAAAGAAACATTTTGTTAGAAAAAAGGTGTTAAGCAGTGTACAAAAGTGAGACTTGAAAGATGTTATTAAGAGCAATATTCTAATTTAAGTGAGAAAAGGTCTTTTTAATAGTGTGAGTAAACATTTTCTTTTTTAGAAGAAAGCTAGCTGACCCACTAACTATCCTCACGTGTGAACAGAAATACAGTCTGAAGCTGTTCTCTCCAGTGCATTTCAAGTGTAATGAAGAAACCCACACATTCATTTGCCATAAAGCTTTTTTCTGTCTCTTCAGGGAAGCAATCAGTCGTGTTTGTGAAGCCATGCCTGGTGCCAAAAGAGCCTTCAAGAAACGAAAGGTATTCTTTTTTCTTGTAGTGCTGTATTTTCTCTGTTCAGCACAGAGGAGACCAGGCACAGCAGGCAGGTGACTTTCAGGCAGCTTTGAGAATTGCAGATGATTAATCATTTAAAGTATTGGCTGTTTTCACCCACTGTATGTTGTCGCTTGCCCTTTTGGTCAGGATTTGCTTTTGTTGGCATCTGGAAGTGTGAATACATCTAGGATGAAGATTGTGCCTTTTTGTTCCTTCCATAGAAACTGCCTCTTTTTACTTTCTTGCTTTTGTAGATTGCAAGTGGAAGAGTTAGAACAAACAAAAGGGATGCCTTTTCATAAAATACATGAGTAAATTGTGAAAATAGGTGCTGTAAGATATGGCAGAAGCCAAAAACATACAGTTTTGAAAGTGAGTAGATTTGTTCTTGAAGCATAGCTCTACTGGTGACATTTATTGAATTTGGTAATCACTGATTTCTGGAAATGGAGATAGCATATGAGGGGATCCTTTGTTCCCTAAGCTCCTTCCGTAAACACCTGTGGCCAATGCTCAGTGGCTACTGTTGATGGTGAGTCCAGTGTGTACCTGACATGTTATTGTTATTACCATGCTTTTATTTTTATTTGTGTGCTGGGAGTTAAGAGTCTTCAGACATGGAGAGGATGAAGCCTTGGCTCAGCTCCTGCACTGATGGCTCTCAACAGTCTCTTCCAGAGGCCTGCTAGCAAAGCTGGGATGTAGTGCTGTCTCTAAGGGAAGAGGAATAGCAAGTAGTTAATTATAGCCCTTGTGTGTGTTCTTGGGCACAGGAGGAGAATGGGCAAGGGAATGAAAAGGTATGCTGCTTCCCCAGCTCCTCCACTACCTAGGCAGAATCTCAGCAGAAAAGGATGGGATGAAATGCCACTTGTTTGCAACAGAGAATCATCCTCTGGTATAATCAGGCATATGTGGCAACGTACGTCACGGTGTCATTGGAAATTGATAAATTAAGGTTAAGTTTTCCCCACCATCAAATTTATCTTATTGGCATTTCTTGGTGCTCTGGTTTTTCATTTTAAACCTGAATGTAAAGATGAAAGTCCTTTTTGCATTGCAAAGCAAAATGACACAAAATATTTTTTGAAAAATAAGTTAAACACAGTTCTGAGTGCCTAGTGAAACACCTTGCTGCATTACAGGTTTTAGAAGCAATGTTGCTTATCAGTTATTGCAAGAAGTAGCAGCAGAAATTCAGATAAATGTCAAAGACAGATGTCTTTTGCTCGTCTCTACATTCATCATGTTTCTGCCACTAATGGCATATGAATTTGGTTAAGGTGACATGTACTTCCTGAGGCCAAGTTTTCACACTTTACCCTGCACTGTGGGTAGATAATCCTTAGGCATGGCCTGGGAATCATGAAGGATTACGGAAATAAGAGATACAAGAATGTTCAAAAGAGTTCTTTTGGTAAGAAGTTAATGAAATACTAGCTCTGTAACATGACAATGTTGAAATAGTGCAGCACAAATGTTACATAGGAGCACTATGTAGGCAGTGTATTTTTAATCAGTTAAACAGAGGGAAACGAAGCTAAAACTGAATGTATGTAAACTTTCAGGACTTCAGAAGCACAAATGTGTCCATCCTGCTAGGAACAAAACTTTCCAAGTTTGATGGCAGTTTAGAACAAATGCGAATATAATGGCAAGAGAGGACTGCCTCCAGTCACAGTTTTACTCTCATATCTTAATAACCAGCATAAATATTCACCAGTGCAAGTACAGCAGGTGATCTTTGTTACTGCTGGGCAGCCTGATTTGGTATAGACTGTGGTTACCTGAATGCAGCTGCTCTCATGCAGCTGTATAGTTCCCCATAGCTGTCAAAGGTGAGAAGTTTGTGAATTTTTCTTTGACAGCATAACTTCTATTGCTATGGAATCTCTTAAGAGCTCGTGAAATGCTGACAAAAGTTATCAGTATTATTACATTATTGCATTATCAGTATTATTACATTACATTATTACAGTTACCAGTATATATACATTACATTATTACATCAGTATTATTACATTACATTCTCAGAGTTATTCTTTGAGAATCTTTAGCTGCGTGTTGTACTCTATCATACAGAGATTTTACTTAGCCAGTGTCTGGGCTTTTACTTACTGCTAAGACCTCTACAAGCAAAATCATGGAATGGTTTGGGTTGGAAGGAACCTTTAAGTTCATCTAGTCCATGATACTCTGTATCCCATTTTGTGAGCATCCCATTGGTACCACTGGAGTCCCACTTTCCATGTGGGAAGTGGGTAGAGCAGTCAGTAGATGCAGAGCAAACAACAGATTTCTTTTCAAGAACAGAAGCTATTTTTGCAGAATAAGAACATTGTAATTTTGAAATACTGACTGAAAGCATCCATCTTAGTCTGCTTACTTTGTCCCTTGGTGAAGATGAGACTTTGCTATCTCACAAAAACCCTATCTTTTTGGGCAAGAGTAGATGAATACCTGCCTAGCTAGTAGTAATAGTAGTAGCAGTAGTAATGGTAGCATTAATAGTATAAATGAGAAATCATTTCCAGAGAAAAGCTGCAGTTAAATGGTCTCTGAAAAGTCGTAAACTTTTTAGAAGCCTTTAAGATCACCACTAATACTGCATACAATGAAGGTCATTCCAAAAAAACCAGAGAACAAAAATCTGCTTTTTCCCCCCCTCCTCACAGCAACCAAGCAAAGTCCTTTCTAGCATCTTGGGAAAGAGCAATCTTCAGTTTGCAGGAATGAGCATAATGTTGAATATCTCCACTACCAGCTTAAATCTAATGAATCCTGATACAAAACAGGTGAGTGTAACTTTTGTATTAATTTGTGAGGCTTTTGAGGAACAGCCTGCTGTGCAATTATTTGCTGTCTGCCAAATACTCTGTTGCTCAAAGTTATTATTCCTCAATAATATCTATAAAATGAATGAACCCAAAATATAAATCATAGTGGAAGTCAGCTTATTCCACTATTCAACACAACTTTGATGAATTATTTTTTTCCTTGCCATGTTTCAGGGAGATCGGTTTTGCCCTTAAAAGAGCTATGATGTGAAATACAATTTTCTGGTCGTGGGAGTCCTTATTGGATAAGATTGCAAACTTTCAGAGTGGTAAAAGGGATGCACTTGGAGTAACAGCTAAAGGACTGAATGTGCATCCCAATTTTGTTGTTTTCTTCCCATTTAGAGTCTTAAAGGGCAAACTATTCCTGAGATGCTGCTAGAAATATGGCCTCAGAGATTTTGCAGTGCAGTGAAAGGCCAGTCTTTTAGAGAGACAAGGCAGCCTTTCTAAAGTAGCTCATTTTGTCTTCTTCACTGTGCTGAAGACACAGACAGACTTTGGGGAATCACTGCAGTGGTTTGTGAATGATGTATGAGATGAGAAAAATCCTTGCTCAGGGTATATATAAAGAGGAAGCAGACAGACATGCGCAGTCACTGCTGTGCTATTTGCTGTGAGCCACATATTGCGTTAGGGCATGCAACTTTCTGCCCAGATACAGCTAGAGAGGAAAAAAATAAAATTCCTACTGTCCTTCGGAGCCTCAGGGTTAAAGAATAAGAAAGAATACATACACTGTCTGTTAAAAAGCTTGCTGTTTATGACTATGTTTTTTTCATATATCTTCATTCTTATCCTTATTTAGAAAACATCATAATCCTCTGCAGCGAGCACTGAGACTGTGGGAGCAGTGCTGTGACTGGCTGCAGCAATTTTTAGCCTTACTGTGGAATATACACAGCAGTGCTTTTCATGAGGACAGTTGCCCTCCATCAGAAGCATAGGAACTTGATGTTAATTAGATCTACTAAGAAAGTGCCAAACCCTGAAAGTCACCTTGTCATAAGCCAATGCTAGGGCAGAAATGTAGCTAAATTGATTTATTCCAGAGAAGAGTCATCCCCTAGATGTTTTGTTTTTAATCTGAGTTGACAAAACTGTTCATCTTTCTCTCACACCATTATTTTTGAGGTAGACTCTTCTGGGTGCTGCAGGGCTGGGAAATGTCTGGTTTCTCAGAAATCCCTAGTCTGGTTGTGCCTGCCCTGTTTCTTGCTTATGCCAAGCATTTGCTTTGCAGATAAGTATGGCCCAGCAGCTTTGCACTTTGAGGCCCCACACAAGATGATGGTACTGTGAACTTCCGTAATACCCTCTTTTTCCAAGGGAGCTGGAGGGAAAGAAAAGACAAGACAATGTTGTTGGCCCAGTGGAAGATGATTTTGTCATGTTTATTTCTTTAAAATGCAGGTTGACACAGATTGAAAGCTTTCTAAACTATGTGCCAACATTAATGAATTGTTTCATTTTAAGCAAAGAAAGGCACTGGTTGTTTGTTGTGTCTCTTTTCAGTGTTTTGATATTGTCAGGGGTGAGATGGGGAATACCCCTACATCAAACTAATCTAAACCAAACTCATAATCTGTGGAATTAAAAAAAAACCTGACTTGCACTAATGGTTTCAAGCACTTATCAGCTTTCTTAAAATTTGAAAAAAATGAGTTTAGAGACAATCTGAAATAATTTTTCTTTTTTATGATGCCAAAGTAAAAGATTGGATTATTTGCACAAGTAAAGATAGAGGCAATATTAAATGTGTAACAGAACTTCACTAGTTCATTTCTATTGTTAGGACATTCTGTATTCTATATACATTCTATATTCTATATATTCTATTGTTACTTCTTCTCTGTGGGAAAAATGGAAGAAAATCTTCACTGATGAGTAAGAGAACACTAATTCACCAGTGAACGCTTAAAAACTAACCATATCTTCAGAGGCTGTTGTGGGACAAGCATGGCTATTGAAAATGAAGTGCTCTTTACATGAAAGAAACACCACAAATTCTCTCTGACTCAGTGAAGCAGTAAGATGAAAGAAAGTCACCAGAGAAAGTCATGTCAGGCTTTTTTCTTTCCAAGGAAGGTAGTTGCTAGTTTAGGTCTTTAAGAAGCAGGTTAGGGGAAACAACCCAGAGAATATCTTTCTAGCCTATTATGTTTTTTCCAAAACATTTTTTTGTATGTGGTTGCCTCTCCAAACTGAGGAATTAATATCCTAGTTCTACTGTTAGATGCTCCAAGGTACTAAACAGGGCCCTGTCCTATCCCAGATGAATTCCTTGGCATGGCTTCTATGACTCAAATATCAAGTGAAAGTTTCTTTCAAATGTCCTTTTCTTTCTTGGTTGTTACATGATTTCATTATTAAAAGATTTCATAAGTTAATTCTCAGAATAGCAGAGCTGTTCTGCTTTTATTAGAGGTTCAGGACAATTTGTCTCTTTCCAGAGAAATATCATATTAGTTCAAATTGTACATAAGCAATTTGAATTTCAAATACCCTGGAGTGTGCTTGTGAATTTGTCCACAATGCTACATTGCAGCTAGATTCAAAATTCTGTTTGCATATTGCAAATGTCTTATTTTGAAACATAAAATGACACAGTAGGTGTTGGATGCAATGTTAGGAACATTAGCTGGTGTACAGATTGGCATGGTTTTATTGATTTCACCAAAGTGGCATCAGCAGAAAAACGGTTTGATGAATAGGACCTTTTGTTTCATTCATCATTATCTGTAATAAAAAAAGTGAGTTTTAGCAGATTAAAATTTCTCCAAAGATACCGTCTGACAGGTCTATATGATTTACTGGAGTTCTGATCACATTTAGCAATTTTTCAGTGTCCTGATACATTTCAAAGAACACCAGAATAGATACATTCATCCTTAAGGTTGTTTATATTTTCACACTACTCTTTGCACTTCTTGTAGGTAATTTTGATGTTGTTTTTGGATTTTCACCTGTATACAAACAAAAAAAGAAATCAAAATTGCACAGTGTAAGAAAACCATCTGACTAACACTTATTCTTTTTGATCCATACAGATCATAGCAAATCATCATATGCAATCCATCTCCTTTGCTTCTGGAGGTGATCCGGTAAGCATTTCTCTAAAGCCTTCCTCCACATGGATATTGCTTTTTGAGGATTGTGTGACAAAATTTATTGCATGTCTTACTGAAAGAAAAATATAACCACAATAGCTCCTGTTCCTTGTTTCATAAATTCTTCTTGATTGTTGCCATCAAACTCTTTTTGAGGGGAATGACTAACAAGCATTCATAGACCCTCCCCTTTGAATTACTGAAACAAAATTATCAAGGGATTGTGAGCATTCCTGTAGTAACTGATAAGAAGGGCTTTGTTTTTCAGAGTAATGTAGTACAGTCATATGGGCATTGTATGAATTTTTATCCTGACTGCCTTTTATCTTGCACTTTTTACAGTAATAGACTATGTTGCACCTATATTTATAGTAATGCATGCTTTTTTTTTCCTTCTCATCTGTGAGTGTGCATTGAGAAGACTGTGCTGAATTCTGCTTTCAGGTATATTTGCTACAGTCATGCAGCTTGAAGATGGGCTTTCAGGAGAAGCACAGATCTTTCTCTCTTGTTTTGCAAAGCTTTCTGATACACCTACACATTTGATTCATTTAGGTCAAAGGGCAGATTCCCATTTATTGTGCTTTTCCTTATTTTTATAAGCTGTCCATCCAAAGGTATATTAATAAATGGGCTTAAAAAGTATTTGTCACTCAGGAAGCAACAGGAGAATTATAAATTAGTGACATTGCTCACCTCTTACCTTAGAGGTTTGAAAGCTTTTAAACCTAGATTAATTGAATGAGTACCTTTTTCTCCATCATATGATTACCTGTCATATATCAGTCATGTACTAGAGGTAAGGCAATTTCTAGCCTGCTCTGTGAGTCAATTCTCTCAGTTCAACTCTGTTAAGGTGAAGATGCTTAGCAATTTCTCTGTTGATTTCCTTATCCTCAGAAAAACATAAAGGCAAACTTCAGTCTTAGTATAGCTTTGCTGAGCTCAGTGCAGTTACAGAAGGGAAAAAAATACCATATCGTAATAATTTGGGGAACAAAAAAATGGATCAACAGCAGCTTTGAAACACAACAGATTGCAATGGATGCTGTAAATGAACAATTCCTGAAGTGGGCAGAGGAGTGATTAGCACAGTTCCCTGTCTCCGTAAGAAGATTCTTCACTGCCCATCTGCCATCCCAAATGCTAAGTCCTGGAAACACCATTTCACACTGCCCACTGATAGAGTGATTTACCAGGAAAAGGAGAGGAGCAACAGTAGAGATTGGATTTGGAGTAAACAAGCTCTTCCAAATGATTTAGAGAGATAAAAATCACACTAGTGAGTCAGTGAGCTACCAGAGAAATAAAATGGCATGGTTTAATGGAGCCTACAAGATACAGTGAAATTGTAAAGTTTTGTTCCCAATAAGACTACTGTATGAATTCATTCTGGTGTTGGGAGGAAGAAGGTAGGTGTGAGTATCTAATGTTGCTCTACAAGCTTATCTCAGTGGTCTACTATGGAACAACTTTAAATCAAAAGCTTATGCATAAAGCAGGTGGTTCTTTTGTCCTGGTTGCTTATAGAAGACAAAATGCAAGGATGTGATTCAAACCACAGCTTTATTTACTCACCAGAGGTCCATCTAGACTTAACTTTCAGCAGCCCTCAATGATTTCCACTTGGTGGAGGATTGCCGCCACCAAACTGTACCTCCCAACCACAGTTGGGCTCCAGCCCATAAGCTCATCTCCTTATATGAGTTTTATACTGATTGAAGAGAGGCCATGGTGACCTAGGAACCTAGATCTGTGCACATGTCTCCTCAGGAAGTGCTTCTATTATTTTCAATGTTTTGGGGTTTGGTTTATTAAGAAGCGAGACTACTCTCACTTCTTTACCCCGTCGACTTTTCTACTCTGGCTATCTGCCTCACATTTGTGACCGCAATTAGCTTTACAATGTTCCTCCCACTCCCTTACCATTAATTATCTTACATTATTGAAAATATAGCCACCAGAGAAGTGTTCCACACTCTTAGAGACAGGCATGAATACCATATTTATTGAATATTTTTGCAATATCCCCCTTTGCAATGAGTCCGTTTCTGACTGTGTGAGTATATGAGAACTTAAAAATCTCCCTACCAAATCCTTTAACACACCATTTCAGAACCATTTTTAGTTCACTTCTGAGACTGTGTTGGCAATCTGCTTTAGATCTCTACAGCCCCTCTTTAAGATATACTAAACAATTTTCCTTCATAGTAATTTCAGGTGGCTGTTTCCAGGCTGCAAGAAAAGACATCTCTTTTTGGAGATATCTGCTGAAATTTTGGAGTGGAGGATCTCGTGAAGTCTAATAATGCAGGTCTCTCAGAGGTCCCTCAAGGCAGTAGTTTTTCTGTTTCAGCCATACTTCCAAATTTTAACACTACAATGCAATTTCTCTGAAAATTACAGCTCATTCACACTTGTTTTCAGTCCTTGAATGTCAAGGACCACTTTGCTGCATCAGCCAGTCCTTGTATAGCCTTTGGATGTGGGTCTTCTGACTTAGCCACAGTGAAATGTGCCCATCATAGGTCCTTAATGGTTTGTCATAGTCAGCTTGAATCTCAGAGCTTTAGACGAAATAAAGAGTAGGTGGTTCCAGACTGTCACACCCACTCTAGCTATGAGATAGATCTATGATTTACTCAGGCATAAATGTATCCATTAGCTATGCCTGAACTAGTACGTAAATTGGTCTGTGGCCCATTTTCTAGTCTTTCTGGCCCTGAAATAAATAACACAGTGCAATTTGCATCCACATGTTCACTCTCTTCCCTCGTAGTGGTCTCTCGGGATCGATGCCCGGCATGTGCTGGTCCCTCAGAGAGTTTCAGGGTATGGTGTGAGAAACCAGTACAGCGAGACAAGGGCTCTTTATTTATTTGCTACTATAGACAGTCACTTTTCTTGTCCCCTTACTTGTTGAGATGCATCCTTATTTCCACTCTAGTCACTGCCCAGACACTGTGCCGCAGGATGCATAAGAAATTACTGGACAAAATGCTGGGGCTCTTCTTTTTAAACAGATCAAGATCATTGCTGCTGTGTCTGAGTGCCTTCCAACAGTCCATTAAGTGTATGGCTACATGTCACCAGGACCATGACTGTGCTTCGTCATTTCCCTTGCTCTCTCCTTAGGACGGAAATCGTGTTGACATCCAGCACAAGGATTTGTTTTGGGTGGGTGGTGGTGGTGTGCACTTGCACTAGGCAAAGCTCAGCTGAAGAAATCAATCTTTTAACTGAAGATTCATGTTTGTTATGACATTAGATCGTGGCATAATTGTCAATGATCTTGGATCAGTCACCTGAAAATGCTTTGGGTAGATTTACACAGCCAGCTGTAGCGTATCCTATATATCCCTCGGGTTTAGCTATACCTGAGGAGCCAGGCATGTTAGCAAATACCAGATCTAACTAGGACTTCCTGATCACATCAGGGCTATATGGCATTTTCCAGATATACCAGCAGGCCTGAATGTTTCCCAGACAAAAAGGCCTTTCTGTTTCATCTGCATAATAGATAGAAGTCTGCACCACTTGTGCACAGGACCATAGGGGTGGCAGGAGAGCAAGCAAAAAAAATCCATCAAGAAGATGTCTGTCTGCTCTTGCCAGAAAATCCACCAGGCATCTGGCAATGGGTGTGGTAGGGAGCAGCCTAAGGGCTGGGAGAGGGCATCCTGGGACACTGCTTGTCACAGCCAAGCAGGGGCTGAGCACCTCTGTGCCATATGGCACTGTAGTCTGTAAACACCTGCTTGTCACACATGAATAAATGCCATTGCTCAGTATTTCTGGGGAGCAGCGCTGTTACTCCCACTCTTTCTGCCACAGAACTAGTTGATTATTCATGTTCTGAACCAAAATCTCTGGGTAGTTTGAAGATAAGGACTTGTAATTCTACTCTCTCCTAAATGAGACTTGGCCAAATCCTACGGAGTTTGTTTAATTGATGGAAGAGATTTTAAAATTCTGCTGGATTAGATCACGTTCTGTAGAGAGTAAAGTGGTGCAATCAGTACCAAAACCCATAAACATTTATATAAAATTTAAGTAATATGCAACTGTAGAGCAAAACATGTCATTTGGGGCTCTGCCCACAGGAATATACATACTCTGTACTGTGATCTTTTGCTGTAATCAGTGCAAATACTTTTTTGCATTCATTGTAGATATCTCAATTTTTTGACAGGATACTACAGACTATATTGCATATGTAGCTAAGGATCCTGTTAATCGTAGAGGTAAGTTAGAAGTATCTATTTGACGTCTGTTTTTTCCTTTGAGAAACACAAATTTTTCATGGTTTAGGTCAGATTTATTTTTTCCCCTCATAAAAGCATAAATGTAGCGCAATCAAAGGATTGCCTTTGACAGAGTAATGGAAAGACTGTGTAGCAATAAGAAGCAGCAATTTGGTTCTCAAGCTTGGAACAGGTCTTGCCTCTAGTTCATATCCAAATATCACTTTGATTCTCTTCATCTCTTACATCAAACACTTGCCTTACTTGGCTGTGTGAGCTTCTAGGCAACAGCTAAGTCTTACCTACACCCAATCACTATGCAAGAGCTAAGAAATCTTCTGATTAAGTCATCTGATGAGGAAGCTGAATCTGTTAGGTCTTCTCTGTACATGCCTAATTCTTCGTGGCAGAATCAGATTCTTTATCAAATAGGTAGCTTTTGAGCTAGCTTGCTGTAATTATTTTTCTCAGTGAAGTTTTATTCAAGGTTGTATTGCTTTAGCAGCAACCAGTCAAGGACAGGGACCTTTTTGTTGATTGTATTCAAAGACTAGGATCCAATTCATGTTCTCAAAAAATAAAATTAAACTCTAAGAATTGTAAGTTACAGTACAGAAAACATTCCTGCTTGTAATGTAGAAAGGATCACTAGGTCTTAATGCAAGATACAAAGTATTATGTAATGCACCTGAGAATCTACTTATTATTCATAGATTCACAGAGAAGAACAGACTAGCTCAAAAAAAAAAAAAAAAGATGTAAGTACTTCTAAGAGGATTTCTGGAGAATTCAGATACTTTAGCTCCAAAGTGCCAACCCTGCAAACCCTCAGCTGCTCACCTTACCATTGGCACAGCTAATTAAGTAGCTTCCATACTTTGTCATCTTTAATGATTTTAGATACCTGTGGAATCTGCTGTGCCCATGTGCAGAGATGTCCAGGCTTGAGAGCATTAGCCCATAAATAATATCTGCACTAAGCATAGTAATACACTGAATGTTAGTGAAATATCTAGAAAACTTATGGGGAACGGGAGATGGGGAATAGTCCAGTTCTTCGCAATGCTTGTTATGTACAACATCCTGTGTCCCCCATCAGAGAGCTCTAGTGTCAGACTGTAGGATGCATGGTGCAGAGCTGCTCTCCACCCTACCTGCTTTAGTGGTACCCTTCTGCTACATTGGAAACTGATTTAATTGTTATGAGAGATCTCAGTGACAATGTAGTGACTAGATATTTGCACTGTAGGGTTTGGAGGAGCCCTGTACTCCATTTTCTGTTCCTGTGGCAATGGATTTTATATATAATGTCCTTTCTGTACTGTGTTCCTCCTGTACTATGGTCCTTCTATTTTTCTTTGCATGTGTTTAGCCTTAGCTTCCTGTGACTGTTCCTTGTTGAGCTAGGCTATCCTAGATTGAGGAGTCATCTGAGCACCTGATGTTGTTGTCTTCCTTTGGTGTATTTAGGTCAAGTAATTTTTCAATTTTCTTTATGAAAAGATTGACAGAGTGAACTCTGTAGCGTTCCAGCTGCAGTTCACATCCTCCATCCTTCAGATAATTTCTGTACCTCCTTTCATTTTTCTGCAGCTGTTTTAAAAAGGTGTATCATACCTGTGTAACAGGGGCTGCCACTGTAGCAGAGAATGTACCTTCCTGTTCTTACTTGCTTTTGTCCTCATCATAAGCCGGTTCCTTCTAAGCTCTTTTTGCTTCAGTGAAGCACTGTTACCTCATGTGAAATTCTTCCACGCTGTGATTGTTAGGTCTTCTGCATTATGGCTTTCCCATGGGTGCTTTCCCCACTCCTGTGTATACATCAGTGGTTTGGAGATTGGTGACTTTGTATGTGACCTGTATTATAGCACATTTTTAAAAGGGGTCTGATTTACCAAGGGACTTGAATTGCCCCTTTCACCATCACTTGCCATTCTGTCTTCTTAGTGTTGTCTGCAAATTAGTTTTAAAGGGAATTTGTCTGTACATTTGTACCTACTGAAAATATTATTGCTGCTGTTACTGACACTACCACCAGTGCTGTAGTATAGCTTGCATATTAGTCTCATTTCTTCCCAAGGATGGAAAAACTGTCTTTGTGCTTTGCATTCTGGATTTAGCTAGCTGAAGACTGTCTATTTTCTGCTGTAACATTCACAAGAAATCATCTCTGTGTGAGCCAAACCCTCTCTCATCCTTTTACAAGAAGCATATCTCTACCTGCTGAAAGTCCATTCACGTATCCAAGGAAACAGGTTACTCATTATGTCATCTACTGAAACTACTTAATGACTCATGTTTCATTTCAGCTCCAGGCAGATTTAGCAGTGAGCAATGTAGCCTCTTTAAATTTGCACTCTAGTTACAGAGTGCAAACATTTTATCTTTGTTTGGCCTAACTACTTGTGGTCCACGTTTATGGAGATAAATCTGCACCTTCCATGGGGGCTGATTGTTCACTGCCACCAACAGTGGTGCAAAGGGCGTAAAAAGCAAACTTCCCACTTCTAGTCAGGGATGTCTGCCTCATCTTCGGACACATGGAGGTCCTGTTTTTGTTTGCTGAATCCACTTTCAACATGCAGCAAGGGATATTTTCCCTGAATGAGACATTTCAGCTTGCTGGTTGTCACAGCAGACAGTGAGAAGAGAACACCACTGGATCTGTTTAGCACTAGTGCCATCTCATGCTGCATGAGGTGCTGCTGCCGCTGAGGAAGAGGCAGCAGACATTCTGTACCTGCACAACTGCAGGTTTCTTGGCCCTTTATTCTGGCCTTTTCAGAACTCTGTCCAGTATTTCAGCCTCTGATAAGTTGTATCTAAATCTATTTAGTCTTCCTGTATTAGTTTAACTAAAACTATGTCACAGAAATGTCATGACCAGCCCTTCTTTGTAGGACACTGGCCTCCAAAGTACTTGTTGCCACTGAGCTGGACACTAGTCATGCACTAAAATGCAGTTTTTCAGCTGAAGAGTTGATATTCAGATTATTAAAGCAGCCAGGGCTGAAGAAATCAGTAACTTTGTACAAGAACCCACTTTTCTGTGATAGGACTTGGAAAAGAATCAGAGTTTAAAATTCAATCCAGTCTATAGCCAGTAGACAATATGCTTGCCCATCTCTGAATAAGGAAAATTAACTCACCTGGGCTTTTCTGAATATCACCGGGATGTTTTTCATTCAGATCTTTAGCTTCCAGCTCTTAGCACCCATCTAATCTCCTGCAATGCTGAGTGAGTTCTTCACAATTTCACCTCTGTGTTGTCACATGAGACCCCCAAGCCACTCTCTGATTTAAAACCGTGACAGATTTGGCTGCTCAGACAGCTGATAAAGTCTTCTATAGGAAGAGAGCTAGTGTTGCCAGCCTCCCTCCTTACTGCCTCTGTCACAGTGGGTTCAGAGAGGTGGCATATGGGGAAGTGCTGGAGTTAATCAGGTTCCTGGCTCTGCACTCCTCAGTGATCCAGCAGTTTGCTGAGTGCCTCCATGCAAACAAGCAGGAAAAGGTATGAACCTCTGTATTCCTGGATTAAGATCAGGGCCCATGATCTAGAAAGTATCTGAGTATACTGCTCCTCCCTCAGACTGTAATTTGGGAAAAGTGAGCAGCTTGTAAACTTGGGGTGATTAGACATAAAACTGAAGTGGTAATAAAATTGAGGAAAGCAAAGAAGGTTCTTATTGTTGTTACTGTCTATTAAGATTTTTGTAATTTCAACTTAAAGCTTAGAATTCTTACATATCTATTGTATTCAAGTAATAACAAGTGAAATTTTGAGAAATTTTTTGTGTTTGTGGACTTGTTAAAATAGTGGAATGGGTTTGTGATCTAGTCTACTGCAGTTACACATCAGTGCAATTTTGTGTTACCTTTGTGTACCTGAAAAGACACCATTGCCTGAAATTCACTGTATCGGAAGTGGGCTTATTGAAACATTCACATCACAAATCGGGCAACTAAGCTTGGCATGTAGGTCTTTTGTCATAGGTCAGTGCATCCCACCATAACATAAACTGTGATTTGCATGTGTCAAATCTTTTTAATTTAGCTTGTCATATACTGGAATGCTGTGATGGCCTGGCCCAGGATGTCATCAGCACCATAGGGCAAGCATTCGAGCTTCGATTTAAACAATACTTGCGATGTCCCTCTAAGATACCTACTTTCCATGATAGGTGAGTGCAATTGCAGAAGACTGCTAAAGGATCTTCTTCAGCTTTCAAGTTACTTAATAAAATGTGTTGTGGACAACGTTGCTGGAGACAGACAGGATTTAAATCTCTTTAAAAAGAGATTTCTGCTGTATTAGCAAAACAGTGTTTACCTAATGAATATGAAAGGAGCACAGTAATTTCAAAAGAACAGGCTAAATATGAGTTTCACAGTGATATTGAAATGATCATGTGCTTTCTGTTGTTAGTAGGCAGAGTTGGATGGCCAGGAATGGGTGTTATTTGTGGCGTTCCCTCGTTACTGTCATAGCAGCTGTGTCAATTTAGATGGAGTAGGTCAGATTGCTGGATTTCTGGCATGTGGTCTTTCACTATTTGTCATATTAGGGTGATGTTTTTAGGAATGTGATGTATTGTACAGAGGCTTTGACTGCGTTGTTCTCTGGAGGATACAAACGCTGTCTGTTTGTATATGTTCCAAAGGCTTGGACATAGTATCCTGTTTTCTTTGGAGACATGGATTGCTATGTGCTTGCTAACATTACTATAAATCCCAGTGAACTGGTACCCTCTTGTAAGCTCTTGTATCAGAGCAAAACAGATATATAGTGAATATAAAATGCTACTGTAAATCCTAATCTGGAAGCATGCTGTATTTGTATCTCTTGATTTTGTGAAGTTCTTCCAGGTTTATATTGGTGATAGAGCAGTCATAACTAAATACAAAAATTTAGAGCCTAGTCAGTCAATCACATCATAATATTATAAGTGCTGTTTTAAGATTAGATAAAATTGTTTGTTAATGCAGTTTATAATGGCCTTTAAAGCTAAGTAAAAATATCCTTTACTCAGCTTAAAGAATTTGATCAATTGGAAAGGAGGTTTACATTAGTTTGTCTGCACAGAGAAGATCTGCTGCACGATCCATCATTGCTTCCTGACTTATAATGGTAGCTGAAGTGTCCATACAATATGAAATAGTGATCCCTTGGCAGGCAGCCTTAACTTGCTGAAAGTATCTATAAGTGCTTTACAAGTGAGGGGCAAAACAAAGCACTCACTTCCTTACAGGATGCAGAGTTTTGAGGACCCATGGACGGAGGAAGATAACGAGGCAACAGAGCATCCCTATTACAACAACATCCCAAATAAAATACCTCCCCCTGGCGGCTTCCTTGATGCCAGGCTCAAAGCAAGGCTTCCCACTGCTGCAGACACAGCTCAGGTCAGTGCAATTGCATCTCTGCCCTCCTGCTGATGGATCCAAAATTTTTAAAAGACATATATTTTGCGGTGGTTACACTGGGACCTTTTCTAACTCAGAGCCCTACGTGTGTGGTCAGTTTCTGTTTGAATGGGCACTGCAGACTGAAGGGGCAACACTTCAGGCAGGCTCAGAACAAACTAAAGGAGGTGTAATCCTCGTGGTGTTAAAAGATTAACCAGGTTCAAGGAACAGAAGTCCACTGAGGGCTACTACATTTGTAGAAACCATGACTGCTTCAGAGCATATGAAATAGTGTACACTAACTGGGATTGATTTAATGCAGAATCATTTAAACAATCTAGTGCAGTCATTACTAACAGTTCACTATGTTAATGACTTGGCAGTGATAAGTATTCAGCCAGGTTCCTAGGTAGGTTTTCCACCTCATGTTGAACTAAGGTAGCTTGAATATTTCTACCTGCATCCCTGTCAAAAGTTTGACTGCAGTTTCAATGAAGCTCCCTAAGAGGTGTTTTCAGATCCAGCACAACTCTGCTTAAATCCAGAGGGGCCCCATCTGTAGGCAGCATCCTTGCTTCAGTGCCCAAGTGCATCCCCTGGTACCAATGTGAGTCTTTCAGCTCATGCTTTGAAGAGTGCTGGGGCTGTCTTCTGGTCCCACGTGTGTTTCTGTGGAATGCTTTTCCCAGTAACAGGTTATCAAGCTTGCTATGTGAGTACAAATGTACTAAAAGAAATGATGCATCATTTCATATTGTGGGGGTTAATAAAAGCAGGAAGCGGGGAAGTACACATGAAGGTCACAATATCTTACTCCTACACAAATGTATTTGGGATAGATATATTCTGACAGTATGATGAATTGGAAAGGAAGAGTGAGAGTACACAAAATACATCCAAGGAAATTGTTGGATCCACTCTTAATGTATCTGAGCATTTTAAAGGCAATTGAAAAATTCCTTGCACGTGTGTCCATTCTAGTCTGCATCAGGAGTGGGAGGAGAGCAAATTTATTATCAGAGTCATCACTTAGGAGAAATATTCAGTGAAGAATGGCATCATGGGCCTGTTAAACAAGGTAAGTTTTGCTACTTTACCTGTAATACTGCAGGTGGTCTTGGGGGGGCGAAGCATGTGGAAGTTGGGTGCCTCAAAGTCTTAATGCAATGAACTGCACTTGGTTGATAGGTTCCCTTAGTCTGAGTTTCAGTGTTGATACCAGTGAAAAGCATTTGATAATTACTCCTGGATAAATTATTAAATGCACATTTTCAGAAAATGTCTTCTTCTGAAGAGCAGTTCATAAATAGAATTGCCCAAACTTTCAGCTTTCTGACTTTCTGTATCTTAAAATCCCATGATATTTAAGGGTAGGCTTGCATGGTCTGTTCTGAAAATCTGACCCACTAGGATGCACAAGATGGAATTTTCAAAGGAGAAGCCTAAAGTGAGAAGTTTCATTTAAAATGTGAAGCAACACTCTCTGGTCAAAAATAGCAAATAATATATAATGTTATTTTTGTTGTAGTCTTTGAATTTCAAGTAAATTACTGGAAAACTTATGTAAAATTTCACTCCATCCACCTTTATGTGATAACTTTACTGTGTTTCTAGGGACATTTTCTTTTCAATGAATAGAATATGTTCTACGTTGTTAATCTGCACAGATTTGAGGATTTTATACCTTCTCCTCCTCTCATGACTCCCCAGCTGAATATCATTTTTGAAATTGACAGTCTTTATTTACAAAGGATTTCTTTTCTCCTGAATAATAGCCCCACTATACCCTCATTGAAACACAGTTCTGAATCCATAATCAACATTTTTTCTACTAGATCCTGCAATTATTGACCTTACATCTACCACTCCAGGAAATTTTAGACCTGTGTTGATGTGATGTGATGCTAATTGGTCATAATACCAACTCTGTTCTGTCAAATTAAAAAAAAAAAGTCTTGAATTTTCTAGGATCACTGGATATTTGTAGTATGCCAGAAGAGAAATCAGAAGTAGCACCAACAGCAGGGCTGCCAACATATGTAAACACTCAACATATAAATAGAGAAGCTCTATTGGCACTTCAGGCAGATGATGAAAGTACCTTCAGTGGAACAACAGAGGATACGGAAGCAAGCAGCCCAGGAAAAGATCTGTTTGACATGAGTGAGTTCCCTTCCTATTCACTCCCTTTCTAACAAGTGACCAAATATGTTTATGCATTAATTTTGTATTAAAAAAAAAAAGTTTCCAGATTTTGTATTCTTGGTGTAATTAAGGCGAATCTTAGAATTCATGGTGATTTCATATTGGTCTGAGCTAAAGTAAGGGTGGCTGAAGATTTGAAATTAGTCTGTATTATACCTGAGTTAAGGTGAGTTGCGGTCTGTGTTATCCTTAACATCACAGGCAACTATGTCAGAAGAAGAATTAATCAGGAGGCTTGTCAGACGGGGAAGTGAAGGAGAGTGAAGGAGTGGGTGGCTGGAGAATTAGCTCCAGGCTGTCCTATATGTTACAAGGAAGTCAATGCACGTAACAAGGGCTTTGTGCAACAAGGAATCTAGCAGGAAAGTTAAAGTGCTGAGTTACCTCTTGCTCTGGCTAGGCCTACTATCCTATCTGTTCCAACTTTGAAGTCAGCTTTTCCTAGATTAGAATCATTGCTGTAGCTGCAAAACAATGGTTTAAGCATCAGCCATAGTTTGATATTGGTGATACCAACACACATTGTTTTCAGCCTTGAGGAGATAACAGGAAAGAATGGTGAAAGCATTTGATGCACAGAAAATGTTCTTGGTTTTTCTACTCTTCCTACCTCAAAAAAAATGCTGACACATATTTTATTTTTTTTCAGTTCACATAATTAAAAGGCACTGAGACAAAGCAGTTGGTACCTACCTGTTATTTGTAAAATAAAGTATCTACATTTCTGTTATCTCAGTATACATAACACCATCTTCCTGGCATGTTTTTTCTGAGATATGGCTCTATTTCCAGAGATTAGTGAGATTTTGGATTGAAAGAAAGGAGAAGGGAAGAAAGTTGAGAGAGTATCTATCTCTGAATATAGATTTGAAATTAGAAAAGTCTGTTGTTTGAAATCAGGGATGTTAACTCTTATCAGCCATTGGAACATCAGAGAAAAGTAGCGTTAGAATATGTGTTAATTAGCCCTAAGTTAATGGTTTATCAAGCTAAACATGTGCTGAGCTTAGTGCAGACTGCAATATAATGAAGATACATATAAGCAACTTCTAATAACTGGCTAAGATATCAATATGTGACGGCACAGCATATTTCCTATTTCTCTGAGCTACATTAGCCTCTCTGTGGTCCCATGCAAACATGGCTATGTACTTCACACATCTGAGCAATCTATTCAGAGCAGGAATATTGCTTCACTGAGCTGCTCTTCAGATGTCCTTTTGTAAGCCTAAAGGGCACAGAACAACACTTGTTTTTATTAGGTACTAGTGGGCCAGATGAAGGTCTTGCAAGGGAATATAGCTTCCATAGGTCAGTACAACATGTAATAAAGCACCCAATGACATATTTACTATTTCTGTAAGACTGTTGGGATTCATGGTGACACATATTTCCATTCAGCTCTGCAGTAGCAGAGTTTAGGACTTAGCTGAGATTTAAAAGATGCTTCCCTGGGGCTGATTTTAGCTAGGTGAATGACAGTAACTGTGTTAACCTGTGTCTGTTTTGCAAGGTTCTCTTCCTAGATGGAGGCTAGGAGTAGGCTGAGTGGTAAAGGTGAATATTCCCTTCTAGACATAGCCTTGGGCAGGAGACTCAGTAATGGATAATTTTTAAATGAATAAGTTGTTTGAAGAGAGACCAGATATGAGTATAATGAAATTAGGTACCCCTATCATGCAATTTAATTGAAATTAAACTGTCTGACATACCTGGAAAGACTGAAGGAGAGCTTTGCCCAGTACCAGATCGTATAAATACAGCTGTTGACAATAGCCACTCTTGAGTAAAATCAGTACCTTTCAAAAGATCTGGCAAGGTTCGATCTGATTTTTATCAGTATCTTTCTGTGCATAACATACATTTTAAACACATTACTCCTCAGTCTTAATATACTCGCATAAATCAGTAAGGCTGTTAGTATACCTTCCCTCATTTTCTTCATGAAGATAAAGGGAAGTGGCTATAATGCAAAATAAATCCATTTTAAATGACTGAAGTATCATCATTTTGTTACATGATTTATCTCTGAATGATCCAACTCTTGTTTCTGTTTCCGTAACCAGAACCATTTGAAGATGCTCTCAAGAATCAAACATCTGAGGCTATGTTGAAGAAATCCACCTCCACGGGATGCACCAGTCCTCTTTTATCCAGAGCAGCTGTCCGGACTGAAGCTGACGAGCTCAGTTCACAGCCATGGTATCAAGGAGAGATGAGCAGGAAAGAAGCAGAACAGCTACTAAAGAAATGTGGAGATTTCCTCGTGAGGAAGAGTACTACGAATCCTGGCTCCTATGTGCTCACAGGCATGCACAACGGACAAGCCAAGCATCTTCTTTTGGTGGACCCAGAAGGAACTGTAAGCACTGACTCCTCACTAATAGATGATGTTTCTGACCCTACACATTTTCAGTTAATGTTTTTAATCTTCTTTACAGCTTATTCACAATGATCGTAAGTACCAGCTCACATCTCTAATATGCCATCACATCTCTGATGCCTAGCGGAAGACCCACTGCGTGATTTCTGCACATTGCGGGAAGGCTTGGGGACTGATTCCCAAGCAAGATCACACTTTGGCCGCTGCTACACAGTCTTGGTCAAAAGTGCAGCTAAGCCACTTCAGCATTCCTGCTGAGAAGCTGCTGGTGGCTGTGCAGGTTGCCTGCATGCTAACAATTTCCACTTGACATCACTGTTAGCTGAGATATGGACCAGGGACTCTGTGTTTTCCAGCATGGATGCACAGGAGAGAACTGGGGTATCCTCCCCTTTGCTGCACAAAGACTCCCTTAGTTGATGAAGGGACCTTCCCCGCAGCAGGATGGAGAGGGCAAGGGAGCTCTTGCTTTCTTTAGCTGTGTTTCCTGCTTCTGTGGAGGCATAATCTCTTCTGAGAGATTGAAATCATTGTCATTAGTTTTATTCTTGACACCTGGCAGCTGCAAGTGAGCAACTTGTTTTCCTCTGTAAAGGACAGCTTCAGATAACCATCCCCACGGTAAGTGAGAAACTCCCATAAAGGTGTTGACCTGTTGGCATCTGAGCCGAGAAAGCTGTGGCAGAATTAGGCCAGCCCTGCAGAGTCTGCATTGCTGCAATGAGGAACGCCCATGGTACTTCTTGTAATTAATTACATTTGCCACATGAGGCCAGTCAAAGAATAGTTTTGCACTTTTTAGGTGCCAACTGCCTAGTCCTGGGCTTGATGGGTACACCAACCCAGGGGAGTGGCTCTACACCTCCTGGGGGGCAGCCTCCTTTGCTAAACTTTTGCCAACAGTTTTGTGACTCCTGCAACAAGGTGCCCTAATTTTCCCTTCAACATACACCCACAAATAGATGTGGGTGACAGCAAGGGAAACTGCAAGGGAACTACTGCTGTGTGATGTGGCAAGTGCAGGAATGCTACGTCCCACTGGGAGCAGGGCTGTCCCTCTGTTGCAGAGCTGACTGGCATGGAGTACTCAGGTCCTCTGATGATTTCCAGGGCATTTTCTTCCTGCAAAGGCATCTTCTTCCTCTATCCTTGTGGAACTGCCCCTAGAGCAGCTCTAATTTGCTGACCTCCTTGGCTAGGGACCTGTTTGTTCTCTGCATCTATCCCCTCCTGCAGCCTGCTTGTGATGTACCATCATGGACCAAATGTCTCTGCAATGCCTCGCTCGGGAGGCATCGTTCCAGAACAATGACTTTTCTGCAACTGTAGTTAGTTACAGACAGCTGTGCTGTCTGTACGATTTGTGGGATCCTGACACAGCTTCTGAGCAGCCCTATTTGCAACCTGTCAGAGTGGAGAATCGTCAATAAAATGCCAGTGTGTGACCAGCCACAGCAGCATGCCAGTGGCTTGCATTTTGTCTGCGTGGTCTCAGCATGATTACTCTTAAAGACTGATTCACACAAATGCTGCCTGAAAATTAATTTCACACACATTACCCAGTAACACCTAACAGGTCTTAAGGGTGTGTTTTCAGAGCAGATTTAGCTGTCTAGTTGCTTCTTCTCTCATCCAGCTATCGAAAAAGTAAGAAAGGAAAAAGAGATCCCTCATTCACGTAATGGATGTTTAAAATGGAGGACTGCAATATTTTTTCTGGATTTAGAGTTAGAGCTCTGGTGATGGCAGAGTGTCTAACTTATGGTAAGAAAATCTTAGAATACAGATAAATAAAGTTACTGCTTTTTTAAACATATCTTTTCATTTTGAAAATATAGCTTTGATTTTAGAGAAAGTGACTTTTCAAAGCAATATACTTCAGAAATCGGGAGAGCCTGTTGGTTTCCTTCAGTGACACAACTACATTTGGACCAAAAAAATAGCATCATATACCATCAAAGTTATTTGTTTCCTTTTTTTTTAACCCTGTGACATCCTGTGTTAAGCATCTAGCAATTTTTCCAGAACTTAGTATTGAAGACTGAAGTATTTCGAGAGAGGAGTCCACCACAACATAAGATGACTTTGGAAAATTTTAATGAAAGTTGTTCTCTCTTCTTGAGAAAAGTTCAAGGAGAATAGATGGCATTCTGTACTCAGAGTAGGGACAAGTGTTTGCTTGAGGCAGTGTAGAGCCAGCCCAATGCAAAGTTTTACTGCAACATGATGTTTGCTTGAGCGGACCTGTGCTCTGCCTGTGGCAGCTGTATGCCTAACTCATTTGAAACACAGGAAGGAAATGTTTTGTGATCATGTGGCTAAACAATTACAGATTACTTTGTAATATATATTCGTTTTTGGTTTCTCCTGATAGTTTTGACTGGTTTATCCTGCAATATCAGTTTCCTCTTATCACGGGTGTAATACTGGATCTTAGCAGGATGCTAGCAGGGCTAGAAAACTGACCTTCCCTTCCCTGAGGTGTTTCAGTTCCAAAGGCACAGGGATGTACTCTGCAGCACAGGGCAAACCCAAGCTAAGCACATATGGTGGCTGGATCACTTTCTAGGAAGGGAATTTTCAAGTAGCTGAAGAAGAAGCTCTTTGTTAAGAAAAACAGAAAAATGGTGCACAAAGAAGCTGGGCTGTGACATATCTGGTGGGACAGCTCTTTCTAATTATAAAGGTGCAAACACTTAAAAGAAGCAGGTAGTCTCTTGAAGAAGAAAAACTGATCTATAATCTGACTTACAGTGAAACAAAATGTGGTACAGAAAATATTCAAGCAGACCAATTCAGCAAGAGTAATAAAAGTAGACTGGTCCATGGGATTGCATGCAAAATGTCTGTTTGATGAAAATACAAGGAGTAAGAGATAGAACAGGAGCCATGCTGGATAAGCGTCAAATTTCCATCAATTTTGATGGGAGAGGGATCGGTCTCTAAAATATGATTTTGTCTTTTTATTCTTAGACAATTTTTGTGTGAAGTTAAGGGGAAAAGCACCTTACTCTTTAATCTATCTTCTTGCATCCTTTTTTTGAAGGTTCGTACAAGAGATCGTGTCTTTGACAGCATAAGTCATCTCATCAACTATCATCTTGAGAATAATTTGCCAATAGTTTCTTCAGTGAGTGAACTCTGCCTGCAACAGCCTGCTGAGAGAAAACACTAACTCCAGATAACTCTTTAGTTTTTGCAGCCTGCAAGCTATTACTGGTAGGAATTGCAGATCTGAAAAAAAAATAGTACATTAAAAAAAAAGCATATTCACGTACATTTTACAAGTATGTTTTCTTTAGGTTTAAGAAGCCCCATTTCATATGGTACACTTGAAAATTCTCAATGCTTTATGTAGACATGAAATCATAGCAGAAGGCTTTCTTAAAAGGAATTTCAATAAAATTGTTCAGATTCTCTAATATGAATGTTGATAGTGTATATACACATTATATATATAGATACAGTATATATTTATATTTTTCGAGTCAGTCTGTTGACAGTATAGAACTATCTTCTGTGCCATGTGTTTTTACTGGAAGAAAAACGACAATTGTGATTGTTCAGATAAAAAATAAAATTCAGCTCTCTCAATTTCTTAAGAAATTTAATATTAGGAATCTTATTTCTGATTTTACCTAAGAAGCACAACTATGGGGATTACAGGTAGATTATGCTAGTTAACCATGGAAGGAGTCTGTATTCAACAGGTAGTATTCCAACTCAGAAATTTAGCATAAAATGTTTTTTAAAAGGATTATTCGGTGTCACTGATATCAAAAGGATTTTATCTTTTTGATGTCAAGTTTGAATTCTTATATGATGCTACCCAAAACATTTGTATCTTGCTTTAACAATTATTTGATGTGATCTATCTGTGTATGAGGTGTGTGCTTTGATTTTTCTAATGATATTGTAACAATATACTGTAACCTTAATTTATTGATTTCAATGATAAAGTTATGTATAAGTAGTTCTCTGCTTATGGTGAAGATCTAGATGTCCTTGAACTAACAGTCTCAAATGAGATGTTGCATACTGATTAGACAAGTTCAAATAACTTGTGTTTAATAGGCTTAGTACAAGATGTACATGACTGTTCAAAGACATATCTGAAAAATCTTTTCTTCTTATAAGCGATGAAAACTATCTGAACTCGTGGTCAGTTTTGCAAATGATGTCACTTGCATTTACTTGCCAAAGCATAACTTCATTTTGGCCTTCAGCAAGTGATAGGTATTGCAAATATACTGTTTTTCTCTAAATATCAAGTTTAAAAAGTACACTTACACTAAAGATGCATTTCTGGAAAAATGCTCTTGACTTTTGGTACTGGGAAATGCTTTAAGGGATGTTTGTACTATTCACATTTAACCGTTATATAAAGTTATTTTCCCATTTTATGAATCTTATTATGACTCAAATTCAATAGACACAGTCCCTGTAAAGGCAATGCTTGTGCCAGAGTCAAGATTTAGCCTTCAGCAATCCAAGGTCTTCTCTACCACTGGTCTCTCAAATCAAATCTTCAGACTTGATTCATAAAAACTCAGCAGGGTAAGTCTAGGTTAAGCACCTGCCTACCCTGCAGTATACTTAAAGTTAGATTTGATTCTAAGAATTTGCTAAGTTAAAAAATTTGTCAAATGATAACCAAACTGACTTAAGGATTCACTTAGAATGTATGCAGGCAGGACCAGGCCATTAAAATTCTGAAATAATTTTCTTGTACCTGCTGCTTTTAAAGATAGTGGAGTTGCAACCTGGAAGTTTGATTTTGGGTAATCTCAAAACTGAAAATTATTGAGACACCTAAGACTAATCATGTAATCTGTGCCTATGTAAAATTACATTACATTACATTACTTGATTCTGTAATTAAGACATCCAGGAGCCAAACCAAGACATTAGTGATTAACTTTGCTACAGATAGTTATTATTTGATATTTCTAGGTCTGAATGGGAGCTGAGAGCAAAGGAGAGATATTAATTGCTGAATTGCAACCTAAATCAGTATGACACTGATTTTAGTGGAATTCTTAAAATTTTATTTTACTAGCCTGGAAGTTGCAAGGAAATATGAACAGATCTTATATCCCAAAGTAGCATCCACCAAAATGACTCTATGTGAGAGTACCCATATCTCACCATATTCCAGTTTGAAGTATCTCAGTTGCTAGTTCTTTTCATATATAACCCTTGTTATTCCATGTTCTAATCTTCCTGTAGCCATGTTCTGTAAAATTTCCAGTGTGATATCACTACCTATAAGAGAAGATGTCTTTTTTTCTTTCAATAATGCATATCATTTCAGTAAGAGCCTGGTGCATAATCCCCTTAAGTGTCTTCAAAAAGAAGACACCTGCTGCCTATGTCCATTTTGGATTCCTAAATATCCTGGAAAAATGTGACAAGATTTGGGAGTGTGAATTGAAGGCACTAAACATACACCAAAATAAACATCTAAATTTTTTTACTATTGTTCTAGCTGTAGCTTTAATAACTTAGCAGCCACTTAGCTGCATGTTTTGGAAATTAAGTCAGGTGTCAAGGAGACACAAAATGAAGCAGCTTGACAGAAATACTAAATTTCCCAGACTATATTTCACAAACTCTGCCTCCGGAGAAATGTGACTATTTTAAGCTGCTCTGTCAGCACAGCCAATTTTCCCAGCTCAGCATATCCACTGATGATGCAAACGTTACATATATCTTGATCAGATGCAGTTTGGTCCTAGCCAGCAATAGCGCCCTTGCGCTGCGACAGTGCCTGGCTGATACAGTGGGCCAGCAGGTCCCGTCTGGCCATGTGTGAGGATCCAGAGGCTGTTTTGGTCACTGGGAACCAAACGATCTCAAAACTGTCCAGGAAGGAAGACCATGTGTGCCAGTCGGTACTCCATTTGCTATGGCTTTTTATTCCGGTCACTCTGGTAGTTTTTGCTTTCCCCTTTATGAAAAGGGCATAAAAACTGCATAGTCATTTGGATAGCAGTTCCAAACCAACTGTCATTACAGTCAAAAACCATTTTAAACTGACTTCAACAAGAACTAATTGAACCTGCTAGAGTGGCTGTGCTCATTTTTGTGAGGAGCTAACACTGCCAGTAATTTAAGAGATGTTGAAGTTATATGTTTACATGCTGAAAAGTTGGCTGAAAACAAGACAGCTGACAGCGTAAGAATGTTAGCCTTTTAATGTTGGCCTTTGATTTAGAGTCCCTCACCTTTTCTTGTTATTTTTTTAAGGCAATCTCAAGGGCTAGACAATTGCTGGTTCTAGTTCAGTACCATGACTTCAAGAAGTGGGATTTAACTGAAAGAAAAAAATTTCTAGACTCAATAGAAATCACTGAGATTAGGGACTATTATAGTATCTTTTGATGTTTTTCCAGAGAACAGCTGAGAAGTTAGAACTGAAACTCTACATATCCTGCAAGACTGTCTACATTAGTTTTGAGTCCTATCTGATGATCAATTTTGATTCCAGTTGTGTTGCAACTATATAAACCAATGGCAGTGAAAACACATTTGATTCCTTTAAACGAAGAACTTTTATCTCTGAACCAAATGATTCTGAATAATTTTATTACAGATCTAGACTAATTATAAAGTTAATAAAATTCATCCAGTGATGCTGGCAGTGATAGGCTAGACATCTAGGTACAGTCAGGTTCCCAAACTTTCAGTTATTTTAGATGCTTTAGAAGCAATGAAACCTAAAAGGTAGAAAATGTGATTTGAAAACTGAATTACCTTCTGACAAATGGGAGTTTGCTCAGAGTGAGTGCTCCCAGATTTCCTTTCCTTATGCAAGAAGAGAATGTTCAAACTGACCACGTCTGACTGGTCACTGTATGAGGAGGTGCAATTTACATGGTTTAATACCTGCCTTCCTGCCCAAGGCTCTGCACACACAGTGCGGATAAAAAGTTATACAGCAGTTTCACTCCACATCCTACAGGATTCACAATGCGAGATGACACTGGTTCTGCCAGAAACCTCTCTGCCAGACGTGTTCAATAAAAGCTTGAACAAAGGACGTAGTCCTGGACCAAGACTTGAGTGCAAAATGTGCACTGCCACTGGAAGAAAATGTTTAACAGTCTGGTAAATATCACCTGCCAGCACTAAATTATCCATATACTGAATGCATAGTTTTTCCCCTGTGTGGAAAAATATGCTCACATTTCTTATCTTCATGGTACCCAGGCATCATGTGCAATAAGATTAGGAGAATTTTTTGGAAATTATACCACAGTGTGATTGCTGCTGGCACATCAAGTGCCAGATGCCAGCTACAATGTATTAATAATAGAATTGATGCATATTTAGATATTTGTCAGTAAAAAATGTTCCATTTGAAAACTAGCAAAGTTTTGCAGCTTCTAGTAAATTTGCAGCTCTAAGGGGGATATTTGGAACTTGTGAATATTCTGACAACATTTTACAAATCCTGCTTTCATAACTTTGTTCTTAGCTTCCAATGTCTATCTGATGTAATTGGTAGAACCAAGAATTTATATTAAGTAGACCATAATCCATATTTGCATAAATAAAATCTAAGCTGAAGTGACAGACATACTTCCCCTTTATCTCCCAGACAGTTTCAAAATATGTAAGCATAAAGTCCAAATTCAGATATACCTTAGTGTACTGTCAAATCCACCTTGATTTACAAGGTCTTTTTTCCTAAACGGAGGTTTGCACTCTTCACAAATCTATGTGTGTTCAAAGCTGTCACTCTCCTCATTTGCACACGGTGTCTGTGGACCTTGGTCATATCTGCATTGGATGCAGCTGGAATGAGGGCAGGCCCGTGGAAAAGATAGCATAACATGCACATACAATTTGCCTGCAGTTAACCAGAAGCTTGGATAGAGAGTGAAAAGCTGTCTTGGGAGTGAAAGCTTCAGGGATAAGAAATGTGAAGCTTGAAAACATGAGCCAGTAGGCATATGAGCCACTAATGAGAATAGAGAGCTGTTGCCAAATTATAAACATGCTAATTGGTTGATAGAGTTAAAGCAGAATCTCTGGGGATACAAAGCCTACTGCTCAGATCTTATTGAGACGTTTATGTTCATAAGCCCTGATCTGTTCCTCTGCACTCTCTGACATAAGCACCTCCTGTGGCTTCCACAGAGAAAAAGCAGGGCTTGGGGTTTTTTTTTGTCTCAGTAATGGGGATAAGATTTTGGAGCTACACATTTCTAGCAAAAGCACCATATAAAGGGTTAAACCTTGTTTGACAACAGAACAGGTCATGGAAACCAAAGGAGGAGAGAAGCTAAAACTGGTGACTCATTCTGCTACCCCACTGTGTAAGAGACAGTGCAGATGACTCAGAAGACAAAAGTGGCCTCAGATTTTGAGATTAAGATGCAGATTTATGCTTTATGTAGCTATCATGAAGATCAAATAAAATTCAGGTCAAATGAAAGCTTTTTCCAGCAGTCCTCCTTTTTCTTCCATGAGGACAAAGACACCAAACACACCCAGGCATACATTAATTCAAAATAACTGAAATTTTCTATTAAGTGAAGAATGTGAAGATTATAATTGGTATATATTTGTGTCTTTTTTGTCTGGATTGGTGTGATAACTGCTTCTCAGTAAAGTCCTGCAGAGTTAAAACTTGAAAGAAGCCAGGTTTCTTCTTTCGAGGTAAATGTTTTTCTTTGCATTTTGTGGGCAGCAACAACAAAGTTAAAAAGTGACTATTTTGCTGTAATAGGGAGTTTTACTGTATAAGTGTTATTTATTAACGTTTATTACTTTTAAAAACATTTTTAACTGAGAATTGCAGGAAAAATAATGTATGTGGAGATATTGTGATAATTTATATTCCTAACCACTTTTGTGAATCTCAAGTTTTTGCCTCTCTGCTGACTGTGATATTCTAGCTATAGAGACAAATTTTGTCTCTGAGGAAGTCCTTGAGCAACGTAGTTTGGAATATAAGTGTCATGCAACTGTTTTCTGATTATTCAGTTTGTATATGTTTAACCAAAGTAATAAAACAGTGAACACTACCACTAAATCAAAATGCGTGTAATGTGGGCTTGAGTCTGTTCTCCTATGCTCAGGTTCCCTAATGGAATTTGTTGGGTTTGGGGTTGGGGTTGGGGTTGGGTTTTTTTAAATTGACCTGAAGGAAGGAACATTTTGTAGCAGAATGCGTGCCATTCTGAAAGATTTAGCTGCATACTGAATATTAATTAGTCAATGAATTACTCAGACCAGTAGAATTAGGGATGAAAAATGTCAGAGAACCAAATGGCACATGAGGAGATGGATCTTAGGTACACTGACCTTACACAACCATAGGAGCTCCACTTACTTTGACAGAGACAACACATGAGTTTGTTTTCAACAAATTGTATTTTCATGATGCAAGTAAGCATTAATACAGGCCCTCTTTCTGAGCCAGATAATTCCCTGTCCTGGAAAGGTAGCATTCCTGCTTGACACATTGAATAGGTGAGGATAGAAAAGGATAGTCCACTCCATGATGTTTCCATGGAGAGTGACTGCAAAGACAAATTCCATGCAACAGCAGCCACTTTGTGCACTGTGGAGAGAACACTGGCTTCATGTCAGCAGGAAGCTTAGCTGTGCTGAGCTCTAACCCTAATACCCTTCTTCCACTGACCACATGTCTTCTTGCAAAGGCCTTTCCTTCCCTCCTGCCACTTGGAGAAAAGCTAAGCCTGAGAATGCCCTGGGAAGTTACGCTGTTCTTGGGGAGAAGAAATGCAGCTCCAAATGCAGCAGGGGCCACTTGCAGCCCTCTGCTTGCCTCTGCACAGGGCCTCCATCCCACTTCAGGTGCTGGGGAGCCTCAGAATAGCAAGCAACAAGCCTCACCGAGCAGAAACCCCCAGTCATTGCTACGGTGCCTGTCCCCTGTGAGTTTGGCCTTGAGCAGGGTGTGTCTCCAGGCCCAGCACGGGCTAGGTTCCCAGCTCCTGCTGAGAGTGTCCCTAGCTGTGTTGGCAGGTGAAATGGCACCTGCAGGTGAACACCAGCACATCTCCACTCAGCAGCAGACAACCGCCCACTTTCAGGACCCCAGCTTTTTAGTACCTGGCACTTTACACACAGGTGTGTTTTCCATTTCCTTACTAGAGCAGTTGGAAACAAGCTTTGCAGGCAGCACGGCACTCTCATCATGGTTGTTGCTTGCAAAATGTCCCTTTCCCCAGGGAGCAGCCATGCCTTGCACAGCTGGAGCAGACAGCCCTCCAAGCTGATAGGCCAAGGGACTAAGCTTGTTCCCAGAAAGCAGGGGCAAAGCCTTCCTCCAGCCCTGGGGATGGCAGGTGCCTTCAGCTGCACTGCATTGCCATGGGTAGAAACACAGAATATCCTGACTTGGAAGGGAGCCAGCAGGATCACCGAGTCAAACTCCTGGCCCTGTGCAGGGTACCCCAGGAGACCCACCATATGCCTGAGGGAGTTGTCCAAATGCTTCTTGAACTCACACGGTCTTGATGCTCTGACCACTTCCCTAGGGACCCTGTTCCAATGGCAACCACTCTGGGTGAAAAACCTTTCCTGATATCCAACCTAAACTTTCCCTGACTCAGCTTCATGCTGTTTCCTTGAGTCCTATAACTAGTCACAACAGTGAAGATATCGGTACCTGCCCCTCCTCTTCCCCTCATGAGGATATTGAAGACTGCAATGAGGTCTCCCCTCAGTCTCCTCTTTTCTCAGCTGAACAGACCAGGGGATCTCAGCTGCTCCAGACCTTTCATTATCTTCATGACCCTCTGTTGGACACTCTCCAATAGTTTAATGTCTTTTTCATATTGTGGTTCCCAAAGCTGCCCCCAGCACTCGAGGTGAGGCCACCCCAGTGCGGAACAGAGCAGGACAATCCCCTTCCTCGCCCAGCTGGCGATGCTGTGCCTGATGCCCCCCAGGACAGGGCTGGCCCTCCTGGCTGCCAGGGTATTGCTAACTCACGTTCAACTTGCCATTGACCAGGACCCCCAACTCCCTTTCTGCAGTGCTGCTCTTCAGCCTCTTGATCCTCAGCCTACACACACAACCAGGGCTGCCCAATCACAGGTTCAGAATTCAGCACTTGCCCTTATTAAACTTCACATGGGTGGTGATTTCCCACTTCTCTAATTTGTTGAGGTCTCTCTGCAGGGCTTCTCTGCCCCTGAGAGAATTGGCAGCTTCCCCCAATGCAGTATTGTCAGCAAACTTGTTAATATTCCTTTGAGTACTGCATCCAAATTGTTAATTATGTTGAAGAGATCTGGACTGAGGATGGAGCCCTGTAAAACTGCATTAGTGACAGGTCATCTCTGGTTTCCCAAAACCGCATGAAAATCATTGAGAGAGGTTTTGTGATTACATCAACAGCTCCTGATTGAATCCCAATCAAGCCCCATAGATTTGTAGGGATCCAGCTGGAGCAGCAGATCCTGCACAGTTTCAGGGATTTGATCATTCTCAGCTGAGGGCACTGAGACCCCCTTGGTCTGTCACCCATACAGAAGATAGAGGCAAAGAGTATGTTAAACATCTCTGACTTGTCCCTGTTTGTGAGGTGACCATCCTCATCCAGTAACAGGACAATGTTATTTCTGAACTGACTTTTGTCATAAATATTGAAATAACTCTTTTTATTGTTCCCCACATTTCTGGCAGCTTTATCTCCAACTGAGCACTGACCACATGAATTTTTTCCCTACACTGGCAAAGAGCATCTCTGCAGTCTTCCCACATCACCCGACCTTGCTTCCACTGGGCATACACCTTCCTTTTTGATGTCATTTCCAACAGAAGACCCTTGTTCAACCAAGCTGGCCTTCTGCCCTTGGGGTACTGCCTTCAGGCATGACACATAGAGTTTAAATGAATGTTTTCTAGAAGGCCAAAACCTTTTTCACAATTCTTTGAAAAATGACTGCTACATGGCAACTTCAGCTTAAAGGTTTGAGATTTTTTATTTAAAGTTTTCAAAATGTTTATGGTACCTAATGAACTGAAAATATTAAGACTGTTGGCAATAAAAGACTCTTGGGAAGCAGATTGTGAAAACCTTTATTTTCTCCACAGGTGGCTGTATTTGATTTATTTCATAATCCATAGCCAAAATAAATATTCCAATTCATGAAATAATATGAATGAAATGTTAGTCTACTTTGTAGCTTTTGTTCCATGTAAAACCAATTGGAAAGCAAGACCTTATTCAGTTTCTTGAATGCTAAAATCAGCCTAGATGATAAAAGGCCTGGATTCTGGGATGTGTTTGAAGGAATTTTCTAATATTTTAGGGTGAAAGAAGATATTCTCCATCTTCTTTCAGCTTCAAGGATGTGTCATCTTCCTGGTTGTTTAAGGTCCACTGCTGTTAAGCCCTTGACTTGTTCTAATTTAAAATTCTGCCCTGAAATCTTCCACAATCTATGCCTTATCTAATACTTCCCAGTGGAATGTACTCATCAAGGACTGTATTGACAATAGGATTTTTTTCTCTTCAGTCCTAAGTAGTTTGTAAATTATATTATCAGCGTTACATGTGAACCCATGAGTCTTAGAAACCTGCTTCAAGTAGAGGAGGGTAGTGAACTAACAAAATATCCCCACAGCTCCAAAATAAAAGAAGGAAATCAAAGTAGAATGAAAGGGTTTTGTACCAACAAACAATCATATGGCCTTCAATAGTGGAGTTCTTTGCATTACTTGTACCTTACACCAACACTGACAATAGCTAAGGCTAGAATGCAGGTGTTAAAACTCACTTTCATGTACATTTTCTTGGACTTTGGCTGTTAAAAAATATTCTTTTTTTTTTTTTTCATCTAAATAGCAAGAATCATGTAACATCCTTGGCATGAGGACTGGTGTGGGTTCAGCCACCATGTTTTCTCAAACTGTTGTGTTCCTAAGGCCTGTCTGCTCTACAATAGCAACAAAGCTGCCACATGACATCACTTTGGGAACTAACAAAAGTATATACTTTAGCTGACAGTTTTCAAAGCCACCACTTCATGGGAGGACTTCCACAATACAGCCCAATAGCAATGTAAGATCTAAAAACCTAATTAAGCCATGGCAATGCAATGTCACCAGTTCTATTTCTCACAAAGCTGCACAGCCTGCAGCCTGTATATACAATCCATATAGTTACATCATGCTTAGCTTGGTTTAGCTTTTTCTTTTTCTCTAAGTGCACTGATTTTCAACATTTTTGGTAGAAATTATCTCATATTTACTACTCCTACATTTATTTCATTCAAATACAGTTCTTCTTTGTTCTTACACACTTTTCTAACAGCATAAAACATTTACAGACTCTTAATTTGCAAAAGATAATCACAATGCAAACTTCTACATTTTAAAGGCTTTTGCTACATACAATACACAACTTATACATATCTGAGAGGAGTCTAATGCTGCTGCTTTAAATCATTAAGACCAGAGTAAAGCTAAGGATGAGCTCTTTCAGGCTGTGTATTAAAAAAGCCTCAACTACTTCTGATTGCGAATAAGGTAAAGTGTGCCTTGAGACAAATTTTTGAAAGAGCCCAATAAAGTTAGATGTTTACTTTCTTGCTGAAAGACAATGGGAACTTGTCCCAGAATTTCCTGTCAAACTCCACTGAAGCCTCCAGCCATAAAGTACTATTGATGAAGTACAGGCTGCTTCCATGGGGACCTGAAACTGGATGCCTGTGAAGTCTTCACTGCTCCAGGTCTCAGGGAACCCCTTTGACACTGAACACCATCCTATACTGAGGCTGGTAAGCCAGTGATGAACTCTAAAGTTGTTTTCAAGTTTCTCTGGAACAACCTCTCAAAAAGTTGGGACTGGGGTTCCAGGTATTCCAAACTAAATAGGCCTTCCTTCCAGATCCAAGGCAGGCTCGGGTATAAATGGAGATATGCCCTTCAGCACGATCCTGTTGTACCGCATCTTCCCTCTTGTATCTGCAGAAGTGTCCAGAGATGGTAGAAGCGTAAGGTCCCACTGACAGAAGTCAGAACATTGTCCCACTGGCTGAACTTCCCAGGGAGAATTTCTAACACAATCCCATGCTATGGTAGTGCCCGGAGAGGAAAGAAGGAACTCCACAGGAACCCATTGTGGTTCATTGCTTTCTGAAATGATATGTCTCTGTTTCAGAACTGAAGGATTTCAGCTTAGGTAGTGCATTCACAATGTACACAGGTTTACATAGGTTGGACATACATTTTTAAATACACTGAAAATAGTAAGCAAAAATATATGCATTGAAACAGTACATACACTTGTTACACATGTATTGTAGGGTGACATTTTAACTACTTTAAATAGCAAACATATATATCCTCTCTCAATGGTTATTTACTACTGCTTACTTAAAATATGTTGTGAAATGCCACAGTGACAACTGTAATGTTGTCTTTCACTAAACATGAAAAGTTTGAATAACAGTGTAAAAAATAAAAATACTGCATTGATATGACTTATTAAAGTTTCTGACAGTTAAAAGCTATTACTTCATTTTAAATATCCCCATTGACACACATCTATTTGTACAATTAGTCACCTCACACTGTATACTGCAATACAATGTTTAGCATATTGTAAACTTTTACCAATCAATGACTTTTTAACAAGAAATTGTACAAATATACAGCTATTTATACCACATACATGTAAGGCCATTAACAGAACAGAAAGATACATATAGAGAATTATCATCACCAACATATGTAAGGAACTCTTCTCTCAGTTGGCAATAATCGGGCTCATCTTCCAATAGTCAGCCGTGTTTAGTGAATGCTGAAGTTTCTAACAGGTTTCAGCAATGTCTTGCAAGATCAGGAAGTGCCAAATGCAGCCTCAGCATGCAATGTCATTGTGGCATGTGATGTCATTAGCTGTCCTGCCTGTTGGGTAGCGTGAAAGGTTTTTTCTGAATCAGGTGTGTTAGTGAATGAACACCCAAAGCAAATGATTGTTGATAAATAAGTCCTCAAAGTTAAATAAGTGGTTAGTGTTTTCCCTTGTGACTTAAGTGCATGAATATTTAAACTACACTTGTAGCTTAAACCTAAAAACCACAGAAAAGTACTTGTCTTGAGGAGACCTCTACTTACAGAAGCTTCCATTGTGAAATGAAGATTCATTTTTCTCAGCGATACATGAGGGAACATTCATCGGAGGGAAATCTTCTTTTGGCTTCTGGGTATTGCTGCTGCTGGATTTACTTCGGCTGTGATCTGGTGTGTGCTGAATAGGCAAAGACCTGGCCACCTTAGATTTCACCAGGCAGCCACAAACAAGGCGAAAGAAAGCCCGACGCATTTCCTTACTGGCCAGGGTATAGATGATGGGGTTCATCGCGGAATTGATGACTGCCAGAGCAATAAACCAGTTGGCTTTGTACAAGATGGAGCACTCCTTGACTCTGCAGGCCACATCGATGAGGAACAGGATGAAGAGTGGAGACCAACACGCAATGAAGACACTAACGACGATCACAACAGTCCTAAGCAGTGCCATTGACCGCTCCGAGTTATTGTGGTTGGTGACATTACGACTGCTGGACTTAACCAGTATGTAGATACGGGCATAAAGGATGACAATGGCGACCAAAATGGCTATGAAGATACTAATGCAGAACACTACATACTTTTTGGAGTACAGAGGCAAAATTGTTGAGCAATCTGGTAAGTTGTTTATACAGTTCCAGCCGAGGATGGGTAGGGCACCCAAGGAAATGGAAATAAGCCAGCATGTACCAATGAGAAGGAATACTCTGTATTTTTTATTTGCGTCGTAAGGCCTCATTTTAATCATGGTCAAATGCCGCTCAATCGCTATTGCTAGCAAGCTGAAAGTGGAGGCTCCCAGGGCAACAAACATGCTGCCTTCCCTAATGAACCAGATTGTGGAGGACAAGCTCAGAGTTTTCTTCCCAGACATAAGAATGTTTACTTTGTAAACAATCCCAGCCAAAAGATCACAGAGAGCTAGATTGCCAATAAAGAAGTACATGCGGTTGTGAAATTTATTGTTTTTCCATATGGCAATCAACACCATCAAGTTTTCCAGGACTATGAAACTACATAGGATCAGAAATGCAATAGTGGGCAGGTCTATTTTATCAGTTGCCTTTTCCCTTAAAATAAGCTTTCCTGTGTAATTATAATGCAGTACGATCAGAGAGTCCACCTCTTCATGTCCTTGAGAGCTGACAAGAGCATCAGGTGGTATTGTAGCTGCTGCCATCATTTGTTCCCTGATGGATGCTGGACTTTTCTTCAGTATCACGAGAATATACTTCCAATAATTTTCCACAAGGGGGAGATAAAGTCACGTTCCTCCCAACACTCCTCTGGGTAGGCGTTGTGTATCCCCAGCTCCAGCAAGGCTTGCATATTAATTTGGGAGAGTGGCTCTCAAACCAGGCTCTGAAAATAAAATCAACAAATGCAACATAATTATCACTGTATTCCCGCATCGTTCAGCGCTTCCGCTGCGACACACACCCAGGAGCCAAGCGCAAGGGACTGTGCCTGGCAGGACACCAAGGTCAGGCATTGCTGCATGCTTGCCACTGGTAGAAGCTGTAGGTAAGCTCAGACACAGCTTGGATGCAGAAATACAAGGGCAACGTAGAGAACTGCTCAAAGGTGTTTCCCCCCTGCAAATTTCTGTGCTGAAAAACACACAGAAGAGCCATGAGAGGGATTAGCAAACAGACCCACCAAGCACAGTGTGTACAGTAAGCAGCGTGTTTCTTCTCAAGAAGACCTAAGTGTACGCTGCACTACCAAAACCTCACCAAAGATCACTGCCTGAGGAGCAGCAGGGCTAACTCTATGCTTTCCCAGCTTGTTCTTGTTCGCCATGCAGACTCAAGGCACGAAAGACCCTGAGCAGGTTAGTGTCAAGTCTTGATACCAGTCTGCATCAAGTTGCTAATGCCTCAAATAACTTCTCACACTCAATGGTATAAATTTATGCTATTTACAATTGAGAATATGCACTGAAAGTCAGTTGTCATAAAGCCAATACCTCTTGCCATTCAAATTAGCTGGATTTCTGCTATCTTTCTTAATATAAGCATGGCAAGTCATATTTTTGTAAGTACTGTTTTTCTTTATGGTTCATTTCACTATTTTTTTCCTTTGCACAGGCATACAGAACATATATTTAATGTTCGTGGGTTTTTCAAAAAATAAAAAAGAGTTACACAAACTTTGTCTTTCTCAGAAATTCTTTAAGTTAATTTCTTTAAGTTAAAACTTAGATTAACTGTAAGGTTTTCCCATGGACTTTGAGGTTCCATTTTCGCAGCAGATCCTCCAATCTGGTTTTTTTCAATAAATATCAGATGAGATCTGCACAGTTTTGTAAAAACATCAGAAGATGTCAGAAGCACTTACTGTTTTACCAAGAACATTACAGTTTAGTTGCTGCATACTCCAATGACAATCAGTGCTCATACCCCAAATGTATGCACTGAGGATAAACCAATGGCCAATTTTTCACTTTTCTAAGAAAACCAGGATCAAGATGAGGAAAGAACTGGTTTCATCTGAACCAAATTTGTAATTTTTTTTTTTCTTTCTGGGAAAGGTAAGAAAAAAATTTCTGCTGGATGAGAGGACACTTCCCATTGGCCCAAAATTAAATAACTTCATTTAGGAAACTTTTTAAGAGCAAGAGCTCCTGACCATACCATTTATTTACTCAAGGGTCATGAACATTTTCCAAACATATTAAAGACACTTGCAAAGGACAGGTAACAAAGAAAGAGGGGATGGAATTAAATGATCTTTAATGTCCCTTCCAACCTAATTCATTCTATGAGTTTATTATTCCATATATAAGTTTCTTCAGATCAGAAAAAAAATGTGTGATCTCCTGCTGACCCAACAGTCTGTTTTGGGCACTTAAAAAGTGAGAGATGCATTTTCAAGTGCTTTCTGAGGATGAAGGGAGGAGCTAACCACATCCCAGATGAAAGTAGAAGGATTTAAAGGGTGACCCACACCCTATTTTCCCACCCTTCCTTTTCCTGGATACCCTCCTTCAGAAAAGAATTCATCTGATAAACGCCTACAGTGAACTTACTTGAATTCTTTAGTACATTCAGGATGTTTCAAAATTATTTTCTGAGAAAATAATTTGGCATTTACCCATTGTTATTTCCTCACTCTAGTTCATAGGTCCAAACTTCTTTGGTTTAAGAGATCCACTGGGAGAGGCATCCAAGAAACACAGTTGCTGCTTGGTGTCCTTGGTCCTTTTTTACTCTGAAGATCAACCACCTCATTTCCCAGGAGTTGAAATGCACCCTTGAGTTGTAAAACTCTTTTCTGAAGCATGGTAACAGTGAAATCTCAACAGAAAAACTTCACCTCAACTAAGGTTCGATGTAATTGTAATTCAGTTACAATCTGCACACTGTTAATAGATAAACTGTCACAGTCTTTCATTGTATTTGCTTATAACAAAATCCCACTGTGTCTATATGAATTGCAACTGCTTTCCACTGTAAAATAAACAATTACATTTGACTAGAAAAGTATTTGTTAATAATAGCTCCACCAGCAATACTCACCAGACTGGTTGATCACTGCCCGAGAGAATAATATTGCTATCATTTAAGAACACCACATGCAACAAAATAGATGTTTCTTAAAGTCATTTTCAAGTGAGTTATCACCCTGGTCTAAGGGCAAATATATTTCTTTCTGTGAAGAAAATGATATGCCAGACATAGGAGTTTATCAGCCACAACTCAGCAGATGTAAACTATCATGACTCTACTAAAGGTAATGGTGCTATACCAGTTCCCCTGGCTGACAGCAAGAATGATGCACTCCATCAGCAGAAATAATACAGTCTCTGCCATTGTTGGTAATTACTTATCTTAAAATTATTACAGCAAACTTAGTGTTACAAAAGTAAATCTTTGCCTCTGACAGGCTAGTGAGAATCAAAATTGCATTGTTGTTATTTGCCAGGACTCTCATGGACTGAGTATCATGCACAAGCCTTTTGAAAGTTAATATAATTAATAATGTAATAAATTAGAATTTATTTTCAAGTAATCTCTTTCAGCCATACTCTTTTTTCATTTGCATCCTGCATTGTAGCCAGTAACTCAGAAAGCACATTCTTTCTTTAACAGTTAGAAAAATTAATGTTCATTGTGCTCTATAATAACAGGATAGTGACAGTCAGGTTCAGGGTAACCTGTGTCACTGCTTTGTGACAGCTCAATGATTTACTCCTTAAAAGAAGTTTGCCCCTGTCACAGACTAGCTGCAAAGTACAGACCTCAGTTCAAAATATTTAAAGAACAATGTGTCTGTGGCATGTTGTTTGCCCAACACTGCCATAGTTAGGTACCTCAGCATCCCAAAGTCTTGAAACCACTAGAAATGAGTTTTACTTCCTCTAAAGCAAAGCAGAGGCTCTATCACAGCACCACCAGGTACCACTAGGAAGAGAAACCTCTCTGCAGTGCAGAGAAAATCAGGCTATACTTCCTCATGAAAGTGTTGGCTAAAACAGCGATTGCTAAATTACTCAAATTAAGGCAGTGGTACAATCTCAAGAACCACAGTAATGTGGAGGACAATTCAGTTGCCTCCTCCAGCTATTTTGCTGACCTTTGTCATCCCAGCTCCAAGGATGTAGAGAGCAGTTGGGGTCAGTTGTGAGCACCTGGATATCCCCCTTCTCTACAATCTCCTCACCCACCAGCATGCTTTGGGGTTTCTCCAACAGTTAATGTGGTCTTCTGCAGAGGTCAAGGATCCTAGCAGAGTCAAGCACCCTTTCAAATTGGAGTAGGTGCTCTTTACCATGGCTCACATCTCTAGGGTCCACCAGGATCTGTAGGGTCCTTCTGCCACATATGCCATGAAAGAAGCAATGCTGTGTGGTAGGTCACAACCCCTTGACCTGCCCTATGACAAGACACACCTCTACTGTCCTCTCCAACCAAAGCATACAGTGGTACAGGCAGAAACTCAGGGTCATAGCCCTCACCAGACCCCTGGCTTGCATTTTTTCTCTGGGAATATGTAATTTGCAGTGCCAGAAGGCAACAGGGTACCTGTGATAATGGAGATGCCAAAACCCTTCAGCAACTAACTCCCTAGCATACATCTCTGCTCTCTGTTTCCAGTGGGCTCTCTGGTTAAGTGTCCCACAGGAAGCTGAGGGGTTTTTCCATCTCACGAGCCACTGGAAACTTAAATCTAAAAGAGATAAGAAATTTCTGTTTTCAAAACAGTGAGCCAAACTGCTCTCAATTCTCCTGAAGTCAAAGGAACAAGTAAGAATAAAGTTACAATAGGACTTAACCTTCTGCTACCTATGTCTGCCTGCACATGAATATAGGGCACTATGCATTCAGTACACTAATTGTAATTTGGCTGGAATTGTATTTTCCTGCTTTCCAAATAGCTATGAACAGACTTGACCAAAGAAACCGGATGCCCCTTCACCATCACCACACACACTGCAGTTCTCCCTTTTCTTCCATGTACAACACTACATTTTATCCACAAAAGAGAATTTTTAAAATGGCAAAGGAAAGATAAAAATGCAAATCCGAAGCCAGGCTTTTTTATATTTTATGTATCTGTAAAGCTATCTTTTCCAAATGAAAAGTAAACACATGTAATTTATCAGGCACACCCTACTAGTCCCATTAACAGACTGGGCTTTTGAGAACAGGACATTTCAACACACATTTCCACTGCAATTAAACTGTGCTAGATGCAAACGAAGTTTAGACAATAAACATTTGCAGCAGAAAAATGTCCTAGGCAACTCAAATAAACTTTAGAAAGATTTTTTTTTAAAATCTGTGTGCTGGCAGTTTACAATCTCAGAAAAACAAATAGTTACTTTTCTTGGCTTCTGGCTTTTAGACATCAGTTTGAATTTTGTAATTCCGAGTAGCACACATGCACACCTCACAGGGGAGCTCCCGGACGGTTTAATTCTTGCTTGTTAGAGGCAAGGCACTTTGACTTCTTCCCCCGTATCCCAGCGCTCCCGACCTATTCACCCCACTCCAAACTTCATTATTCCGTTCTCAAATTTCCATTAGAGCTGCGACCTGAGCTTTCTGGGGTCACAAACATCTTGTCTAAGTTACCCGACGGCGTGACCGTCTCACACAGCGAACACCGCTCTACGCACGGGGTATGAGGACCCCTAGTCCGGGGTTCCACGCGGCTCGCCGTGCCAGCCAGCACTCCTTTACGCCACACGCTGAGCAGCGGCTTTCCCGCTCCCACAGCCGGACGGGCACCGCTCTCCCAGTGCGGCGGGGAGGACACCTCGGCCGCGCTCAGGGGAGGGGGACGCGCCCACGGCCGGGCGGGCAGCGGCAGGGCGCATCGCGGGCAGCGGCGACAGGGGCAAGGGGCAGGCATGGCGCGGGCGGGACGTCCCGGGGAGAAGAGGTACCTGCTGCGTCCGCGCCGCGTCCCCAGGCGCTCCGCGGCCGCCGCATCCGATCTCGCCGGCTGCGCGGCGTCGCTCTGCCCCCGGGGCTCCGCTGAGCAGGACCGGGACGGGCCGGGCGGGGCTGGGATCGCCCCGGCCCTGCCCCGCCGCCGCCGCCAATCCCCGAGGCTCCGCGCTCCCCGCCGCTGTCCGCAGCCGCCTGGCCCGGTACCCTCGACCGACCGACCTCCCTGCCCTCCGGGCTTTCCTGGGTCTTGCGCCCGCCCGCCCTCGGCTCCTGCCGCCGGCACGCTGCTCCGGCGCCGCTGTCGTCGCCGGACAGACTTCGCTCCCCTCTCCGGCTGCCCCCGCCTGCCCCCGTCCCGTCCCGCCACGCCTCACCCCGCCCCTTGGCCGCTCACCGTGCCCCGGGCCCGGGGGAGCGGCTCTGCAGGGCTGGATGCTGCCGGCAGGGCACGGCCGCGGGGTGGTAGCGGGTTTGGTACTTAAACGGCGTTGTGGGCAGCAGGGGTGAAAATGTGAGACGGCGGAGCCCACCGCCGAGTGTCTGTAAGGCCCGTAAAAATGCGAGGTGGAGGGTTACTCGGCTCGAGAGATTAGCATGTTCGAGTGAGGTTTTAAGTAAGCTGCCTCTGCCCCTCTGACTGTGTCCAATAAAGCGACCTTTAGAGAGCTCGAGTAGAGGGACGCAGAATTAAACGTTCAGAAATTCTCAGCAAAAGTACTTCTGGTTTGACCCAGAGCTGCCGATTACAGCGTGCTCCTGGTAAGGTACCTCTTGACAGAGACTGAATAATAGCAACTGAAGGACAGCGATAGGCATGTGGATTGTGCCAATGACAGGAGCAGCACTTTGTAAAAAGAAATTGGAACCTGGATGCCACAAGTGTCTCATTTGAATGTACTTGTAAGATGCTTGTGGGTACAGGAAATATTTTTGTCAGAAAACCATATAAGCTGGCAAACAGGAGCACTACAACAACCTTGCTAAGCACAGGCAGATGTGTAGGGTTGCCTAGTCGTCTCACAGCAATCAATGTTTTTCTTGGGAGCCTCCTGTCTGGACCTGAGCATCATCACACTTGGAGTCATGCCATGGCCTTGGCTGTTAGGTTGCCTGCACTGCTGTTCTACGGGGAAGAAAAGTCCTAGAAGAAAGTAGAACTAGGCTTTTTATAGCCAGAAGTTTAAACTGATGTAGCAGAACAAATGGTTGTTTCTGTGACTATCTTTTATCTTCTGAAGAGGAGTAATAAAACTCTTCTGGTTTAGGACTTTGATAGAAAATAAGGGCTACGCAGAGCAAAATGGTGGTAACATTGCTTCAAAGCTGATGGATCCAGTGGTTGTGGCCCCACCTAGTTATGGATAGGACTATACCGCAATCTGTGGTAGTCTTAGTCATGTCTCCTGTCCTTCTGTTTTGTGTGCTGTGTCAAAGCTGCCCTCTTCTGTGGAAAATAAGAGGAGTGATAAACTCCTTCCATGTCATATAAAAGTACATACCACTTTTTGGCAAAGGGGATCCTGGGCTTGTGAATCATTGCTCTCCCATTGCTCAGAGAAGCCTTGTTCTACAGATTCCCTGAAAACCACCCCGGGAAGCTCTGTAGTCCTCTTAGCAGCTGCTTTGATATACACCAAAATCCCGTTCTTGCAGAGCAGGTGTAAGTACCCCTGTCCTGGCTCTGTGTCCTGCTGTTATTCCTTGCTATTTTCCCTCTCTTCTAGTGTTTCCCTTGCTACCTTTTGGATACTTGGAGAGGGCAGCCAGAAGAAATAGTCATTCTGCTCAGACTGTTGTGGATGAGCAGACAAGATACTGCTACCAGAAAGATTTCCTGGCAATAGTGCCAGGAGGTGGCAAACTGCATCTTGCTGCCTGTGATGGTTTTAAATTGCCTTCTTGAGTTGAACTTACCACCACCAGCAAGCCGCAGGAGCAGCCCATTAACAAGGCCCTATTACAGTAAAAGGGAAGTGGTGCATCTGCATTGAGGACCAGATGTTATCTCTGATTGAGACTTCTGATGGTGTCTGATGTGGTGGTGTCTGAAAGCCCCTTGCCTGCAAAGCACCTTGAGCAACACAGTCCCACCAGTGAGCACAGCAATCTCATGCCCCAGCTTTCCTCTCCATCACGGGAAACAGAATTCAGCCACAGATGTGCTGGAGGGGTGTCTGCCTCATCAGCAGGCAGTGGTTTCTTGCAGCTGCCTCTTGACCCTTGTGGTTGCAGTGGCTGCTGATGTCATTGGAGGAGGCAGGTGATAGGACATTTCAGTGCGAGCTGTAGAAGCCACCCAGGAACAAAGAGGGGTAGGCGTCCCTCTTCAGAGGCTGCAGGGGATTTGCCTGGTGTGGCATCTGAGGCCAAAGCAACTGCTGGCAGAAACTTTCGGAGAGCTCAGCCTCTTCGGCAAGGGCTGATACAATCCACTAGTTCAATTCCAAATGTCACACAACAGCCAGAGAGGCACCCATGGAGAGTTTTCCATGAAGCTCTTGACCTTAAAAGAAATCATGTTTTTGTGGGGTAGAGAGATTACTGACTAAGAAAGACATAGAAAGAGAAGGCCAGGAGCAGTGATGAATTTTCCTAGCAACAGGAGGTTAACAGCGCAATTTTCTGGGGCTGAGAAGTCCTTTCTGCTCTGGAAATTCCTGAGTGATTGGGCAAACAGGATGAATAATGGGAAAGCAGCATTTGCTGATGTTATTGGGGGTATTTGACAGTGCAACTAGAACTGAGAACAAGATGTTTTCAAGACCTGAAGGTCCTGAGTGACTTGCTGATAAAATGCAGTGTTCATTTCCATGATTCTAAGTGAAACACAGAAAAACAGCTGTAATAATAGATGCACAAATTTGCATTGAGTGTTAATACTCAGAAGAGAGGTCTTTGTGGATAGTCCTTAAAAAGCAACTGACATTCATTAACTGTGAAAGGGAAACTGAATTCTAGGAATGGTTAAGACAGGAAAGAACAAAATGGAAAACAAAAAACAATAAAATGGGTGATCTTCTCTGCGAGCTTGGTGCTCTGAGTACCATGAGTGCCTGTGGTTGCTTCATGTTTTGTTTTGTAAAACACAAAAGGGCAAAAAAGGCAATGGAATGGTTAGAATGGTCATCCACGCAGAGAAAATCCAGGTTGACTAGGTGTAATCAATGGTCAAAAGAAGAGGAAAAACACATCAAACCAAGATGGAATATTTCAAAACAAAAGGACAGAAATTTCTGACAATGTACTGTTGAATTGTGGAACACAATCAACAGAAGAGGAAGAGAAAAGATGGTTAAACAAACTATATGAAACTACTTGAACTAAACGTCTGCCAATGGCTGTCAAATACAATGAGAAGGCAGTGCAGGGCGCAACAGCTAGGAGTCACAAGCATGGGCTGTATTTACCCTGCATGATTCCAGCTCCAAAGTTGCCATGGGTGGAATTCTGTCTGAGCTCGTTTCTTCTGTGTTGCAGTTAAGGATGGTCTTGACTACGGGGGCAAGCCATGGCACACTTAACAGCGTGTCTGTTGCCCACTTCTGCAAGTACTGAAAAAAGGAGATGTTTCTGTAGGGGATTTACGCTGGGCATGGCAGAGGAAGAGTCATCAAAGGGACTCAGAGACAGGAGGCTCAGCGAATGCCATGGGCTCAGCAAATGTCCTAGTGAAGTTATCTGAATGGTCCTGGGCCTCCTAGCACCCCGTGACAGCCCATAGATCTGCTTTTCTGTTGTGGAGAATAACTTTACGTGGAGAGTAACTCATTAAAGAGTTTTTTCTTCCATATGTGGCATTTGATCCAATGAGTGCAGTGCATGATGAATGGCATTGATATAGACGGGTTTTCAGCACATGCTTTGAAGTTAGAAAAGTGGTTAAAATTACTTCTATTTACAGATAGATAAAATACATAAATATGCAATAAAAGCTGAAGTTACCGTCAGATGAAAGTTGTGGTTTCTCTACAGACAAAACAGATAATGTTTCAAGATTAATATTATCCTTCTCATATAGTAGTTACAATTAAGTCCTTGAAGAATTTCTTTTTCCTGTTAACTGCTTAGGGCATGATAAAATTTTGGTAATTTCTGTCTGTCAAGATCATGCAATGTTTTATTAATGCATTATTTATAATTTCTTCATGCTGACATTCATCCAATGCTTTACAGGTCTGTCATTGATTTACTTTCCTGCAGTTCCTGAAGTAATGTTTCATCATTTGGAAAATCAATGACTTATTTTTGACTGTTTTGGTATGAAAGTTAAACAGTAACACAGCAATTTTAAAATTACAATTCAAAACAGTATGATATTTATTTGATTCTATGATAGCATATTTTAGCTCTCTACTTTTCTACTGCTGCTGAACTATCATCTTTATATTAACAAGATGTATTATGCATTATTCCAGCTAGATGATGAAGTCCTGCAATGTATTTTTGTTTATTAAAAAAATGTAAATTTTTGTTCTTATTTCTGTGACTCAAACTCAGTGTTAAGCCAATATTAAATGTAATATTGTTCAAATTAGAAATAATTACAAGATTAAAAATTCAATTAATATTTTAATGGAATATAAAAAATACAAACAAAAAGGGAGAACATTTATTTGGAGTGCTGTTAAATCATAATCTGCAGTGATTGAAATACATTCGGATACTGCATTAAAGAAGAAATTTGTCAATTGTTGTGAAATATTAGCAGAGGATATTTTGGAAACTTAAAAAACTATGACTTTTTTCACCTGCTGATGAACTTGCATATCATGGCACATGCACAAATACCATATATGCCCATAGGACATATTTCAGCTGCATGTTTTGTATTAACTACTGGGATCCCATGCTTAGCTAAGCTGAACGCTGTCTGCCTCCACAAGTGACACCTTCCTCTGTGGATAAAGGGGCAGATGCTCAGAGCATGGCCAGATATTTATTGTTAGTGTTAACGCTAAGACTGACTCAGCTCAACGTACAGCACTGTGCAGATTGCACATGTTAAAGGAAAGATAGCTGTTATCATAGCCCTTCCAGCCAGACATGATGTAAAAAGTAAATGCAGGGAAAGGAGAAGGGGAAATGAGTTCAGTCACACAGTTCCTTGGGTTTTCCCATCTGCATCCTGCAGCTCAACACTCCAGACATGAAGACTGTACGCCTACATCACTGTCTGAAGGCTTGTCCCTCCTTTCTTTTCTGCACATTGTTCCCATCCTTCCCCAGTAGTTGCGGTCTCCTCCTGGGCACTAAGCCTCGGGGTACAGGAGGGAGATGCCTGTGGTGACCTGGGCAGCTTGTGTGAATGCCACTGCTGCAGCACCACCCGTCACCCACAGCTCCTGCAGAGCTGCCTAGGCTGCCTCCACGAGACCCCGTCCTGGCGATGGGCACCCCCGCAAAGGTAGGCAGAGCATGGCTGAGGCACAGCGCCCACTGCCAAATCCCTGGGCACAGCTGCATGCATACCAGCCCTAGGGGAGTGCTACACCTCCCTAACAGTGTTACATGATGGGAATGTGCACATGTCTTTTGGAGAAGACTGACCCCTTTTTTTTATCTTTTAGTGAAACCAAAAGAATGGGCTGAAAGAATAGAAAAACTCAAATCTCAACAAAGGTGGCAAAAAAGCGTGAAGAGGAAAACAACAAACTGTAGGTAATCAGATCAAACTCCTTCGAAACTTGTGGAGGACCACTGCATGACTAAAAGCCAAAATAAATGTGAGGGTTTTGAATTGATTTTACAGTAAAGAACCAAATTTTATTTACTTGGAAAGTTAAGCAAGCAGAGACTAAGCATATATTATCAAAGGAAGATGGAGATGCACAGATAGAATCATAGACTCATAGAATGGTTTGGGTTGGAAGGGGCCTTAAATATCACCTGATTCCATCTCCACTGCCATAGGCAGGGACTCCTTCCACTAGACAGGTTACACAAAGCTGCATCCAACCTGGTCTTGAACACTTCTGGGGATGGGGCATTCAAAACTTCTCTGGGCAACTTTTGCCAGTCCCTCACCTCCAAGTAAAGAATTTCTTCCCGGCATGTACTGCAAACTTACTGTCTTTCAGTTTAAAGCCATTCCCCCTTGTCCTGTCACTTGATGCCCTTGTAAAAAGTCTCTCTCCTGCTTTCTTGTTGGTCTCCTTCAAGTACTGGAAGACCACAACTAGGTTATCCTGAAACCTTCTCTTCTCCAGGCTGAACAATCCCAACTCTAACAGCTTGTCCTTGTAGGAGAGATGCTCCAGGCCTCTGATCATCTTTGCGACCCTTCTCTGGACTCACTCTGACAGGTCGACGTCCTTCCTGTGCAGGGACCCCAGAGCTGGATGCAGTGTTCCAGGTGGGGTCTCACAGAGCAGAGCAGAGGGGCAGAATCCCCTCCCTCGCCCTGCTGGCGACGCTGCTCTGGATGCAGCCAAGGACACATTTGGTTTTCTGGGCTGCAAGCATGCAGTGCCGAGGCATACTGAGCTTCTTGTTCACCAGCACACTCAAGTCCTTCTTGGAATGATACAACTGTTTAGAAGTCCTGAAGGCCTGGGGCAAGCCAAAAAAAATAGACAGAAAAAAAAGAATTTACAATGGTTGGGTTCTTGAGACATCTTGCGAATAATGGACCTCTTTTGGGACAGCAAAGAAGCACAACGTGAAAAGGTTTTGCTTTGAGTCTGTACTGATACAATACTTTTGTAATGCTGGAAGACTGACCTTTGTTTCGCTGTGGTGCTTGATGTGCTGTATTTAACTGTTATAACGGTGCAGGAATCACTTTCTGGCCCTGCTGAGATAAGATGAAGATATTGCCGCCTTGTTATCTTATTAACCATTTTGCTGTAAGTTGTTACCATCTCCATAAAGACAATCTGTAGCTTGGTCTTTTACTTTAATCCACCAGCCAACATGTTGTACTCTGGGCTGCAAAGCGCCGTGGTTTCAAGTGGGTTTAACAGCAGCCCTGCTGTCTCCTTTGAAAGGTATGCCACATCTCAAGCAGGTATGATAAGCTGCGATTCTAAGATCCAGGGAGCCTGGAGAGGGACCACCTCACACGGCCAGGTCCTCACCTGTGGGTCTGAGAAAGGGGCATAGCAGGGACTGGTTATGGGGTCTTGGCACAGACGGGGGAACAGCAGGAGATGGGGCTGGAGATGTGCACCTGCAATGATTAGTGCCCCCAGGTCCCTGACACTGAATCACCTCTGCTGAGCCCATGAGGAGTTGTGAGTCAGACTTCTGAGGTATGCCATGCTTTAAAACAGCATGGCTGTGCCCACATCAAGTTTATTCAGTTAATGAGTTACCTTCCTGCTAACTGAGTTCCCTCTAAATGTCTCCAAAATCTCTCAAAGCCTATTCTGGAAAATGCAAACCAAGCTGTGTTTGAGGCTCACTAGCAGTGTGCAGGGACTGTATGGGCAGTTACCACTTGGCTGCCACCAACTCGGACAAGTCACTGCTGACAAGACACACCAGGAGCCAAGCAGGAGGCTCATAGTGGGACATCTGGAACGCAGCTGTGGAAACCTAACACGCTTCCCTTAACAGCACAAACAAATAGACACCTAGACTAGACCTAAGTTGTCCAGGTAATACTGAGATGGAAAGAAAGAGTCTGTTCAGGGTCCCCATGTCTGCAGGGCATTGTAACATATCTGTCTGCAGCCATCCTGGATTGAGGCTACCTACACCCCCTGCTAAAACCTGCTTGGGAAGATCAAAACCTCCTAGGAAATGTGCTCCCTCATAAGTCAGTTTACCTTTTCCATGCTGGCCATGAAACACAGCCACAGAGGGAAAGCACTTCAAAAAGAGGCCACTATTTGTATTAGTAACATGCTAGGCTGAAATCTGTCTGAGCATAAAGACATTTCATTCTAGGCACTGAAATTCTAGCTGTCTCTGCCATGAGAAATGTATATGCTGGGAAAGATTATGAGGAAAGAAAAGAGAAGTGGAGGAGGGTAGGCAAAGAATTAGCATTTTAAAAGATGTAATGGACCTGATTTTGAAAGCCATTGAGAAATTCTGAGAAATTATCAGAATTAAGAGGGGTTGAGAATGCTCAGAAATGTTAACAATTCGGCATATGTATTTACCTTATAATAATGGCTTTACATTATTAGAAAAGTAGAAAACAAACACTGTCAAGAAAAGAACCCTAGACCAGTCACAGCAGCCCCTTAATGTTCTAATGTCCTGCCCCCTTTGACATCTGTTTCCCTTTACACAGGAGATAAATTCCTGCCATACCACATAGCATTCTTAAGAAGTGTTGTTACTTGCTGAAACAAGAAGTTCCACAGAAGCACTGCGTGCCACGGCTGCCAACCAGACTTTAAGAGCTTTTTAGGAGCTAATGGATGGCATGTTTGTTGCTGTTTCATGGGACGTGATGGCTGAAGTGTCACAGTAAGGGTCTGTGTAAATAATGCCCAGATGTCAATACGGCCTGCAGGCCAGGCTGAGGATCACTTGTTGTGTCACTGAGTGGAGTTGGAATGCTGGTGGAACAAGAGCTGAAGATGAGTGAGCCTGCCAGATTCTTTCAGACATATCCACATGATGCCATCCATACCTGCACATAAAGTAGTGGCAAGTTGTTTTAAAGTTTGGAATGTGTTTTTCACTGTTTCTCTTGAGACTTCTGCGTGGTGTGAGGCAGTGCTCTGTGATAACACCCACACTATCTCAGCGAGATACCACCAGCCTTATTGCTCCTCTGGCATGGGACACTCCCCGGTGACTGGCTCTGCTAAGTAATGCATATTCTTGGTGACATCCTTGGTGACATCCTACCACCTCTGTTCTGTCTGTGGCATTTTCAGGCTCATGTCTTTACTGCATGTTATACACTTTAGTTATTTATTTTATTAACTTCTTTTACACCAAGCCATTTTCTGGAGCAGCTGTAGCAGTTGACCCACATTAATAATCACCACATGCCATAAGAGTTTCCCATCCTTTTCGCTGGAGAACATCAGTAAATTTGCTACCTGGGCTCTGTTAGCAGAGATCTTTGTCACTAACCTGTGGTTAGGTCTGTTGTCCATCTCATTTTCTTTCATGCATCACCTACTTAATGGAAATAGGATTAAATATTGGCCTTTTTATACCAGCACAACTTAATGACCCCCCTTTATATTAAAGGTCCTTATGTTATTCCTATTCCTTAAGGCTCCCCTTTATCCATAGCTCCTCCTTTGTGTTCTTCCTTACACTTCAACTTTTGATATGCCTTACCTTTTTCAGAACCTCAGGTTCTCCAGCTACTGAATGTTCATTTCCTATTCAATTTCCTATGCCAAGTATTCCTATATTCCTACATATTTTTGTAAGTCTGCTTGCTTCTCTTGGGCTTGATATCTCTGACACAAATCTTCTTTTGCCAATATTTAAATTGTCCATGCCTTCTGCCTGCTCCTTTTATATCTCTTTGCTGTTCATTGCTATCCTTTTAAAAGTCTTCTAAGGACAGCAATATTTAAAGCATCAGTGGTACCAAAAATTAACTTCATGTCAGTTTAGTGCTGCAGCTCATAAGGTCCCCAGATGTCTGCTGGAGCAGAACAACTTACCTAAGTGTGATGGTGTCTATCAAGCCTTGTCTTCTGCGTCTTTGGCAGATCTGAAGGTAAATAGATGTGAAAACAAGTGTAGCTCATGGGTCACCTGATGTCTGAGGTGGTGGATATATTGCCTGAGGAGAACCATTGCTCATAATAATTTCTCCCACCTCCAGAGAAGAGTAGGAATGTATGTCTCCAGGGCACATTATTTTCTGGGATGTTTTTGGAATAGTGTTATTTATGCCCCACCCATTGGCAAACCTGGGAATAAAAGGCATAATCAAAGCCTTGTTTAGCTTAAATACAGAGCTCTCTGGTTCTGGAACACAAATCCTTCATTTCTATCCGTGCTTATGGTCATGCAGAGTGTATGGGCACAGAATGGTTTCCAGTGGCATCCTTCCAGTTGTTGCTGGGTAACTGCAGGCACTGTGGAGAGAAGTGAAAAGGGGAGGAAAACACCCTCACTGGCACCAGCACTATCACTGCTGTAAGCTGCTGCAGTACATTAGTGTAACAGATAAAGGCATATGTCTCAGCATCCATGGATTTCTGCTGCATGCAATTCCAGATTTCTGCCTTGTTTAGACACCCTCTCCACCCACCCCACTGGGATAGGCACTGTAAGAAAGAGAGTGACATAGGAAACAGAATGAGCCCGGGGTAGAGGACTGCTTCCACATTTATACCTCAGCTCCAAGCAGCTGAAAGCCTCAGGAGCTCGAGTTAGTCAGGAAAGTCCAGAAAGCAGAATCTATAGCTAAACATCAAATTAAATTCAAAATCTGTAATATTTATCTGTATTTTCTTCAATGCTCTTTCAGCTTTCCCTGGAGTTGTGTAAAGGCCTGTAAATCTTGGAGATGATGGCATTTCCTAAAAGGAATAGTCTTCTAAAGAAAGACTTCTACACAAAGTTATATGAAGGAGAAAATTTTACACAATGAGATAAAGATATAATAAACTGTTTGCATCTTATTCCGAGAGCTGTTTGATGTTTGTGGTATTTATTTTTTGGAAAGTACAGATACACATTTGCAAGCACCTCTCATTTTTTTATTTCATTGACAAAAATCAGTTGCTGCATCAAATTTTGACTACTACATCACTTTTCAGTGTGTCTTTATATTTTAGTATTAATTTTCCATAGATAATGAATAAGCTGTCATTACAAAAACATGGAAGTGTTTGATGTTACAGTAGTCCCAAGAGCTGTGGGATCTGGACGAGCACGAGTTTGTAGTCAAACACCAGTGTGCCTAGGAGTCAATGTCAACACACAGACTTGCCATTTGGGCTGTGTGCACATCAAAAATGTTGTTCTGCGAAGAGCATCTCAGGAGATCTGCAATGTGATATTTTATCAAACAGCAACATAGTCTACAAGGGCACAGACTCTCTGTACCAGACACAAAGAGAAAAAGTAGTAAATGAATAACTGTGTTCTCGTTTAAAGCACCTTGCCACTACTAATTCTGACAGAAACTGTATGTGCCTATGTACTCTCACACTGCACACAGAGGACAGTGGTTGTGTGACTGATCCTTGTGTCTATATCAATCACCTTTTCTTTGTAAATGCTGGTTTATATCCATTCCTTTTCTTATAGGTCATTGTCTCATGCTGCCTCCAGACAGAGCTGTCCTTGTCTTAGAAGACAAAGAAGTAATACACGATAGTGACTGTTCTGGAAAATAATTTGCAGCATTCCTTTTTATTTGCAGACTATGGAAATTTGTATAAGAAACTAGTTCTGTCACTTTTACACTTTTAAATCAATGTGCAATTTTCACTTAATTTCCTCAGTCACTTTATGGAACAGAAAATGAAGTGTTCTTATTCTCAACAATTAATTTGATCATGGCCCAGAAATGATGGGCTATGCATTCCAGCTCTTAATTTCTGGTCAATACTTCAGCCTGAAAACAATGAAACTGATAGACATTTTCCTGTTGACCGAGGCCCACACCGTGTGACTTCAGCACCTAACGCTATGAAACCTACTTATACATAAATGATATTTTGTCAGTGGCATTGCCCTGGATATCCTGTGAATCAGGATTTTGAAGGGCAGGGCAAGATATAGGAAAGACTGAAAAAGGTCTGACGCTCTTTGTGATAGCTTCCTTCAACACATAGCAGATTTCCAAGGACTCCAGACAAGCAGAAATACCATTGAAAGAATATTTTCTCCTAAGAAATCTTATCGGTAACGTTTGCTAGCAACAGTTTATAGATGAGCTTTGAAAACAAAATTTGCATGATTTTGAGTGCTGTTTGGTGATTTCAAAATCTGCTTTGTGTTTATATGTTTACAAGTGTTGATTCTATAGTCTCAGTGAAAATAACTACGTTACTGGATTTCTGTGTGTACATCTCATGAGTTTTGCATGCTTCCCTTAGTTTCCTTTCACTGTGCTTAGTCAGTGGGTTGTTTTTAGATTCATCTGAAAACACCAACTATTTTGTCACTAGAAAGTATTTTGTGTGTCACCTTAGCTTCTTAAGATCGCCATAAGCAGAAGTGTTTTATGTGAACAATTTGTAATTATTCTTTAAAGTTCCAGACAGAGCTGGATCTCTGTATAAATTTGTTCACTTGAAAGGGTTTACATGGGATTTTTTTGCTGTTTTTTTTTCCTCAGCCATTTAAAGAAAAGAAATGAAAAATATGCTACTTATTTTGAATCTGCTGTTGCTCAAAGAAGAGTTTCAGCATATTCTTGCAGTCTTCAAGAGATATGCATATGATGAGAATGTGGACTATAAAAATGGATATCAGAACTGTATGAGGTGAGACAACTACCTACCACTATAAGCTCTGAAGACATCCATGATTTCATTTTGGAGAATTTTTGTGATCTGTATTTGCTCTCCTGCACTTACTGTGGTCATGCTAACAGTGGCTGATATTTTTACAGGCTTGTTTGGCGAGTTTTCTATTGAACCTTGATTACTGTCCTATCAGTCAATGTCCTCTAATGTATGGGCAGCTTAAAGTAGTGTGGTTTCAAATTGTTTTACATGAATTCTTCCTGTTACAAGCGTGGAGAATTGGACGTGATTCCCTAGCACAGAAGGAGAAGAAATTACACAGTGTCTTAATAGTTATTGTGAAATGTGATGTGATTCCAGGTGGCTGCTGGTCACAGATAAGAGAGTTGAGAAGCTTTCCCCACAGGTGCTGTGGTGTGGGTCATGTGGGCCTGCAAAGATAAATCGTTTGCCTATACTTCGTCTACAAGCTTCTATTCCTTTTCTTTCTGTTTCCCGGGAGAGCTGTAGAAATACACCTCACTAATTTTGTTCCATTACAACAAATACTGTAGTTTCAGCAATATCCTCTGCAAGTGTTTTCTTATAACAGTGAAGAGGTCTCCACTCAGAAAATGAGGACCAGTGTATTTGTGTAGATTAGATCTGTTTCTGAGAGGTGGAAGGGGTGTGCCAACCCACTCAGCTGACTATTTTTAGCTGTCATGAATAATTACAGGATGTAGGGGGAAGCATATCTCAAGAGATCACCCACAAGAAGAGTGAATTAATAGCAGAAGTGCTATAAATATACAGGGGGTGGATGACTCGAGTGAGAATGGCTACTTTAATGGATGAACTGCGGAGAATTGCAGGATGGAGATGTGTGTGTGAGTGCGTGTGACAAAGAAATGGGTTTTCATGAGCATATTGTCTCTCCCTTAGAGACAAACACAGAACAACTTATTAGTAGAAAACATCTCTTGAAGGGTTTTGGTTTTTTTCCCCCTTTTCTAGATCATATACTCTTAGCTCTTGTGTTCTGCTTTCCCTTAACTTTTGTGTTGCTCACCTTTTCCATTGTCTGTGGAATATCTTCTGTATCACAGTCATTCATTAGTCTTTCATTAAGAAAGAAGCACAAAGGCAAATGGATCCTTTAGGATCCTTCAGGACTTGTCTTAGATGAGTGCCCTCATAAAAGAGTTTGAAAAGGAAGGGAAAATTCTCTAGATCTTTCCTGGAATGGTTGCACTTTCTGAAGTTTGACTGAATTTGACTGAAAAGAAATGGACTCTGGGGCAGAATGAAGCCAAAGACCTGTCATAGTGAGCAGGAAGAGGTTGATTTCTGGATGTCAAAGGCCACATTATTGATGATGTAGAGAACTTCTTCCAGCACTGCCACATCAGACACCTCACTTGGTGTAAAGTGCAGCCATTGTTTGGAGATTCATCATCTCTTGTTATAATTAGTTAGTTATGAACAGGTTTGGAGTGAGCAGTCAGTGCGGTGGTTCTGTGGGACTACGTGTATGCATTGCTTCTTTTCTGTGTAACTGTGTAACGGGGCCTAGAGAGATTTTTACAGTGGGAATTACTGGTTAGTGCTGGGATTCTTGACCCAATGCATACGGCTGCTCTTTGCTGAGAAATATCTCTTTGTGTACAAAAAAGATTATTACCTCTTCCTATTTTTAAATCCATTTGATTGCTGTGGAAGATGTCCGAATGTTTATGTAGGACACCCTAAATGGTCTATGACACCAGGAACTTTGAAAGGTCTGAACTGCTTTTTGGGGTTGCAAGTGGAAGGCTTGTGCTCAGAAACACCTATGACATTGAAATTCTTTCATTCCTTCCAGGGCAGCAGAATTATATTTTATTTCTGCAGCTTATGAATCATTTTGCTGAGCACTCAGGTGGGGGAAAGGAGCTGGTATTTCCCACCTGAGTAAGGCAGAAAGAAATGTAATTTTGGAAGATGGACAGATGTCCTTGTTGTTTCTGTTCAAAAATATCTGCCTCCTGAGACTGCTGCTTGCTATAGCTTGCAAAACTCATTTTTATGCAGAACACCTCAGGCTGTCTGGGCAGCAAAGTCTAAATAAGCCTTAACTATAAAGTTTAAATTTAAAGTTTAAATTACTGCTTGTCTACAGTGATTCAGAGGTGGTTCCTGTTTAATTGTTAATCTGAGAACAAAATTAGCTGATGTTTTACAAACCAAAGTTTTATTCACTCAAAGTATTTTGTAAATTGTGTTGAACAGTGGAAAGATGCCAAGGTGTTTGTATTTGTGACATATTTTATTTTCTCTTTGTGATTTCCTACATGATGGTTAGGTCCCTATTGTGTCTAAAATAAAAGCACAGGCAGTTCCAGTGAGCCTTTTTAGTTTTATTTTTAAAATGACCAATGTGCTAGTATGTAAGTTGGCTGAGATAGTATGGCAGAAGTTTTCATTACAATGTGATGCAAAAAATTGATTTACCTCAGCTCTTGTAGTGCAGCTTTTAAACAAACAACATCAAACTGCCACAATCAAGGTTTAACATCTAATGCATCTTTGACAATTACAAGAAATGCTGTAAAAATAAGTAGGATTAACTGCAGCACAATCGGTGGCCTGGCGCAGTGCCCTTGCTGGGAGCACTGCATACTGCTGTGGGAGAGGGGAGATTTTTGTTTCTTGGGTTCATTGCATCCTGCTGGGACTGTGGGGACTAAAGGGTAACCCTGAGGTTTTGGAGGTGGAATAACATAATAGCAACCTTTCTTAGCCACCTGTGGAGGACATAGCCAGGACTGGCTCTGAAGGGGCTGCCAGCCCAGCCCTCTATGTCCCTTGTGCAGAGAGAGCCAGAGGCACCTTCAGACACACTCCAACAGGTATCGAATCTGACAACATAACCCCACATGAAGGGTGGGATAGGCAAAAAGCAATCAGCCAAGCAAATCTGTGTTAAGGCTCACTTTCATGTTCTCTGCTTTGTACTAATCTCTCTTTAATTCTGGGTACAACTAGCACAGACCAAAGGCAGCAGAGAGGCCTGTGTGGGCATGCAGTATTACCACGTTGCTCATTGCTGTGATCCTTGGTACAGGAAGAAATCTTGTCTGAAAAAGAATATATATTCGTTTTTCATTTTCAGGAGCTGTTTGATGACCAATTTTAAACAGCTTAAAGCATAAAAGGAGGTAAAAATCAGCAGCCATGAGGCCATGAGTGGAAAGTACAGTGGATTTTGTCCGTTTCTTTGACATGTAAGTCTTCAGGTTTTGAAACACCTTTGTTATATTTTTGAGAAATAAATTTTGCTCTTGCAGAGAGTGTGCAGAATATGATTACTATGGAGCCAGACATTAAAAAGGCAACGTGAGGTGCCAACTGATAATGAATTTCAGGCAGAGTGCAATTAAAACTGATTCTCTTGTTTCCTGGTAAGGTGCCTGAAATAAGTATTAAGGAATTTGGCTTCAGAATGAACCACAGATGTTACAGGCTCACCCATTGTCCTATAGAGAAATCCTAACACAGCCAGGTTGGAATAACTCTCAAAAGGTCTTCAAGTGACAGAGGATAGTGGAAGGAGTAGAAAGAAGGAGTACAAATCCCAAATGTTACATACTGTCTGAAGTGTGCTTCATGTCTAGCAAGCAGATATTTAACAGGAAACCCCAAAGGCTCCTTTCATGGAGTCCCGGCAAGAGGAATTTCCTTTCATGTTCTTGCAAGCTGACCTGGCTCATACATAAGTGAAGCCCCCAGGATGCTTCCTTCCTTCTGTTTTGGGATTTCCACTTGGAAAAATTGCAATTAATGTGACCTAAAGCAGCTACATATGCAGCTGCAGCTTCCCAGTCCTGGGAGTGCAGTGGAGCTGTGATGTCTGGGAACTGTTACCTCTGGGATATGTTTGCACTTGCACACTAGCACAGGGCCATGCCATTCCCAAGTCAGTCCTATCTCATTGTCCTGGTATCAGCTAGGATAGAGTTAATTTCTTCTCAGCAGCTGTTACACTGCTGTGTTTTGGATTCAGAATGGGAATAGTGTTGATAACACACTGATGTTTTGGTTTTTACCAAATTGTGTTTATCATCAGTCAAGGACTTTTTTCTTGTCTCATGCTCTGCCAGTGAGGAGGGATGCAGAAGAAACTGGGAGGGAGCAAAACTGGGACAGGTGGCCCAAACTGACCTGGGGGATGTTCCACACCGTAGAATGTCTTGCCTAGTATATGAACTGAGGGGAGTCATGGGAAAGGGACAGTTATCTGGATTCGGGGTGGGGGGTCTTGGCATTAGTCAGCAGGTGGTGAGAAATTGCATTGTGCACCACTTGTCTGTTTCCTTTTTGTTATCAGTATTATTATTGTTTACCATTATTACTATATTTTACTTTATTTTTGATCACTAAACTGTTCTTAACTCAATTTACAAGTTTTACTTTTATTCTCCTTCCCTTCCACTCGGATGAGGGGTGGGTAGAGAGGGAGTTCGAGTGAGTGACTGCATGGGGCTTAGTTTCCAGCTGGGATTAAACCACAACTATCCTTTTTTGAGGCCCAATATTGGATACAAAGTCTTGAGATAACAACAGATCTGACCAGAGTGTGCTAAAAGAAAATTGTTATAAACATTCACTGTGTTGGTTAACAGCTGTTAATTACAATGTGCACTTATTTGTGCTCATATTGGTGTTTTGTCTGTTATACCAGTAATACCTGACTTGCAGTTTGTGTTCTCTGTGATATTTTTGTAGGAGGGGCTTATCTTGTGACAATGCCTCTGGTCGGGACATCAGTCTGGTGTCTGTGTTCAGTATTGCAGGCACTTCTATANGTCTGTGTTCTGCAGGCACTTCTATATTTTGGGAGTAGTCCACTGGGAATGATTAATAATCACATATTTGGTTTTTTCTTCTCAGAGGAACTACCTATGATGCAGATACCTTCTTATACCTTCCTAGTTTTTTCCCCTCCTTTTTCTTTTTCTTGTCCCCCAGGCTGATTACAGTAGTTGGGAATTTTAAAGATTTTTAATATCCTTTGACTGCTCTTGAAACTAACCTGGTCCTT
>WBMZ01002132.1:0-79983 GCA_013400975.1 Atrichornis clamosus
CAGCAGCAGCAGCAGCGGCAGGAACGCGGGGCTCTGCGGAGCGGCGGGAGCGCCAATGCCCGGACCGACCCAAGCCCTGTCCCCAAATGGCGAGAACAACAACGACATCATCCAGGATAACGGGACCATCATCCCCTTCAGGAAGCACACGGTGCGGGGGGAGCGCTCCTACAGGTACTGCGGGGGGGCTGCGGCGGCGCGGGGGGCGGTTGCATAAGGCGGGCGGGCTGCAGCCCCCTCCTCTCCCCCCGGCCCCGCATTGTCCGGCTGCAGAGCGTTCGGGGGATAGGCGGGATGTGTGCGGGGGCTCGCCGCGCCCGGGCGGAAGAAGAACGGTTAAAGGTGATAATTAAAAAAAAAAAAAAAAAGAAAGAGGGTGGGGGGAAATTAAAAGGAAGGAAAGAACGCACCCCGCGCAGGCAGCCAGCTCCGCTTGGAAAAGAGCTGCAGCACCTCGCTGCGGATCTCGGAGGGAGGCGGCGCCGTGCGGGAGGCGGCGGCCGCGGGTGGCGGGGCGCGAGTAGCCCCTGCCCGGCCGGGAGAACCGCACCGGGCACCGGGCAGTGCCCGCCCCCAGCCGCCGGTGTGGGGCTGACAGCCGCCCCCCGCTCGTCGGGGCGGGGGTGACAGTCCCCCCCGGTGGCTGCGCGGGGGAGGGCGGCTCCATCCCCGCCCCCCGCTCCCCGACAGCCCCATTTTGTGTTTATTTATCGTCTCTCATTTGGGGGGGACACACGTCTTTTGTCGCAGTTGTAGGCATTTTTGATTAATCATTTGGCATGCGTTGCTGGCAGCGCTTCTGCATTAACATCTCCGACAATATGTTCCGGCAGATAAGCTCATTAAAATTGTTTGCATTGTTTGATAAGGGTCGCGGCGCAGCCCGGAACGCAACTGGTTTGATGTGCTCCTTGTTGCCGACTCGAAGGGTGATAATACGGCTGGGAGCTCCTTATGTCAATATACAGTTATTTTAAATGCTGCCTGGATGACAGCAAGCAATGCCTCTGCAGAGAACACGCCCCTTAAAGCTGATTTTCAAGCAGCAGGAAATGATGCTGCTCTCAAATATCTGACTAAAGTGACGAGTTATATGCTCGATTAGATGAAAACATACGTGGATGACTTGGCCTGTTTGTCTGAAGAAAATCATAGTATTTTTTCTAATGCTGGGGAATAACGGAGCTGCTGCTGGCATAGCTGACCATTAATAACCTTAACAGTGAACCTCATTGTTGATCACACGCTGACGGGTGATCATGAAATGTGCCAGAGATCCTAGTGTGTGATTTGTTTGAATTGCACAAAATCTAGTCTGTGTCTTTCTCTAATCTGCTTATACTTTGTACAGTGAAGCCCCAATGCACACATTTAGCACAAAGTAGCAAAATTGCTATTGTAAGGACCTCTTTCTATTTGCAGAAAGCCTCGAGCTCTCACTTCCTATATCTAAATTTCAACTGAGTAGTACAAGATTCTGTTTTAGGGGAAAGCTGTATTTCCATCGTGCACCTAAACAGACATATGAAATAGATTTGAAATATCATGCCTCTGTCTTTAACTATTCTGACATGTCATAGGTGCTACCGATTGCTCTCACTTCTTTCCTTCAGAAGGGCTCTTTGGGAGACCTCTAATAAATGGGATTCTTCATTCTTCTTTTTCAGTACGTTTGTATGTGTTTTTTTCTGTAGTCTTCAACAAGTCAGTTTTCTTGTCTTTCTGCCTGTCATACTATACACTGAACTAGAAAAGATGTTGTGCGAGGCTGCTGTGTTAAGCACAGAAATAAGTATATCACTTGTCCAGTTTTTCCAAAATTGTTAAGTTATTCTGCATCTGAATAGCCGTTCATCCACGGAAGTACTCCTTAGTCTTTTAGGTATTTGTATCCATTTGTATCTCTCTCTTGAGCAATATAAAGGAATACTAATGCTAATATTGCATATTATTTTTGGGTAGTAAATAAGTAATTCAGTGCAATATATTTCAGAAATAAAACTTTAATGCACAAATAAAAATTTCCACGGGGGAATTTTATTTAGATTTTTTCCTTGTGGAAATTTACCCTGATCTGCAGAGTCATGGCACCCATATCTGTTGATTTCTCTCTTTCTCCAATAGAGAGAATGATACTTAACTTGCTTTCATCTGTAGCTGTAAGTACTTTAGGAAGTAAATGTCAAGCATAACAGAAGGGAAACGTTAAAGAAAATACGTTAAAACTGTGGTGGAACTTCTCCTTGATAGTGGAAAACATGGCTTTTAACTTCCATGACAACCTTTAGTAACTAGGCGAGTTTGGTTCCTGTTCGGTATGAGTGGAGCAGAAGATCACTGAGTACAGCAGGTGAATTCCATCGGTGTGGTGCCTGCTGCCACACTGGACTGTCAGTGCCATTCCTGACTTCGAAGCAGCCTTCCAGAGCAGCTTGCAGGACCTTACCATATGACACATCGAGTTGCTATGCCTCTGATTGTTGGGCTGGCTTGTTCCATCTGTATCTAGGAATATGGAATAAATATATCATTAAACACACCCTGGAGCTTGACATCAGATGAGCAGTTGTACAAAGCTAAAACACTTCTGTGTCCTGCAGCTTTGCTGTTAAGTTAACCTGCATCTGCCATGTGTATAGAGGTTCAGTATTTGCCTTTCAGTGCTTCTGTCCTGTATTATCAGAAATGCTTTCTCATTTACAACTTTTGACAAGTTCTGTTTCATAAATATTTTAGAACAGAAGTGGTCTTTTGTGATCAGAAAATTTGTGTTCATCAGGTTGGATATTCTCAGGCCGAAAACTTTGCTGTTTGTAATACCAGGTCTTACCAAAGATTTGATATCCAGCTCCTGAAGCGGGTTTGAAAACAGCTGCAGGTTATACCTTTCTACAGACTAGGAAGCTGATATTGAAGGAACTGCCATAAGTTATCCACTGAGTTTGGGATGCAGCAGGGAATTGAACCTATATCATGAGTCCCAGCCATGTGCACTGTATGCAAAGCCACAGATAGTTTTCCCAAGTCTTCCAAAGGACATATTATATTTTGCAGACTGGGACATACAGGCCCAAGGTGTTAAGTTTCTCATCCAGCTTTACATAGCTGGTAAATGGAAACCAGCCACTTTGGCATAAAATTTAGTCACAGGGTGATGTTACCTTTCAGAGCTAATAACTGTAAATCAATCTGTATTGCTCAAGTGGAATACTCTTACATATGCTCCAGATCAGGAGACTGAGTTTAAAATTTGTTTGGTACTGAGGTGTCTTTTTGTTGGCCTGAAGTAAACTTGGGGTCATTTCTGAGAATGGCATTACATTTAATGATGGTTTTGCTTCTATGTTGAAAGATGACTGAAAAAATTAAATGAGAAACCAAATCAACAGCCAGGTGGAAAATTTTTTTTAAGTAGGGCGTGTTTGCAGTGCTTTTTTTGCCAGACTCCAGGCATCTTGTGTGGTTGATCAACTCATCATATTTTTAAAAGAGTGACTACTTCCAGGTTCAAATGACATACCTAGTCTAAACCACCCTGGTCCTAAAGAGACAAACTGTTGTACCCTCCTTTGCAGGATACTGTGCTTAACTTCTGCTTTGTCTGTGTGTGTTGCTAGAAAAATGGTTTTCTGGTCCTTCGTTCCCTGGCTGTATTTAGTTTTATACCCAGAACTTGCATGAAGCAGGGGGAAGGGGGCCAACTTCCTGATTATTTTTCTTCAAATCACTAAGCTAAAAGGAAAGAGTGTTGTCTTCCTTCTAGAAATCATTGTGTAAATGAATGAGTGATGGTTCTGTGCATAATAATGAAAGCTGGACAGCAGTGGCGATTTCCTCACCCACTGCTGTAATAAGCTGTGGGGTGTTACAGAGCATATCTGGCTGCCTTTTACAGCAGAATGAGCTGATAACTTCCATGCTGAAAGTCAAGATTTATGTTATAGCAAAATCTGTTTTGGTATTTGCCTCCCTAACTCCCAGTGAATTGCTGGAAGCAGGCTGGCCCTGGGCAGCAGAGAGCATCCTTCCCTCGGCAGGACCTGCGCCTGTCTCTGGTGACTGCCTTCCACACATGTGGCTTTTCTCAGGGTTCAAAGGGAGACCTGCAGCTTTGCCTTACTCTGGGCACAAGGGATTTCTTTCGCTAAAATTAGGTTCCATTGAATATGGTAAGCAGGTAGTTCCACTGAAGTAAAAAAGACCATTTGTGTTGATAAAAATAATATTTTAAGGCCCAAACTTGCTGAGAACTGGGAAGGTCACAAAGTAAAAAAAAGGGTAAACAAAAAGTAAAAAAAAAAAAGGTCACTCTTTTACAGAGTAAAAGCAGTGAGTTGTCTTCTCACTTCATAATACAGATAGGTGTGACTTCTGAAACTGTCAATGCTAGTCAAAGCAAATGCTGTTAAATATATTAGTATGTGAATTGTTATTTTCAGAGGCATTTGCTCTTGATCTAACAGCTTTATTGCAGATCATGAATATTTTGCTTTAGATTTCACTGAAAACGGGAAAAAGGCAATAACAAATGTTTTTAAAAACCCAGCAACAAGCCAACATAAATTACACCCCATAAATTTGGCTTGAGCTTTTCTAAAAGTTGTATTTGTGAGAAAATCGTTGTGTGTCAAGCATCTGGATTGCAACAAGAGAGTTACTATCGGAGAGAAGACCATCCTGATGACTTAGAGCTAGCAGCTTACTAGCTGGCTTTAAGAGGAACCGTGCAGAAATCTTTCCTTGCTTCCTGTGAGCTTAGGTACCCTCTATTTTCTCTTCTTTCACTTTCATAAAGCTGTCTTCCTGTTGTTGCCACTGCTGTTCTTCTTTAATCTTGTTTTGTGATTAGGGAGTACTCTGCCTAGAGAGAGCTGTTTTGGTGAGTATCTTCTGCTGGGCAGATCCAGCTTGCAAAATGCACAGGGTGAAACTGGCTGAAGATAACTGGGAATCACGTGTGAGTGCATGTAAATGTCTGTGGAGGTTATGAGGATTACACTGCTCCATACTGCATTAGTAGTTCAAAACGTAGATAGTCCCTGCCGACGTTATTGGGATATCTCTGTTGACCTGGATTTAGATCTTCCTTGAAGGAAATATCTTCACAGTGGTTTGGGGGCTGGGGGTATTTGTTTAAATCAGGGGCTAAGAGGGAGGTAGCTTTTTGGGGAGTGGGGAGGAAAACAACACTCCACAAACAGTCCAGTTTGTTTAAGGAAATGGAGGTAATTTTCAGACAGCACGAACTTCTCAGCTTACACCCAAGTGCTCTCACCAAAAAGGTCTGAGATCACCTAATTTGCACTCAGCCTCCGTGGGTTTCAGAAACATCCTGTAGGTGGGAGGCTGCGTTCTGGTTGTTGTTGTGTGATGTGGTTTTTTTTAAACTACCTTGTTGAGCTGCATAGCAACAGCAATGTGTTTTTGACATATGAACAGAAAGAGGAGCAAGTTTGGGATATGCAAGAACTGAACCTGTTGCTGGCACTTTTAGAAACAGACATTTTGACTTCTGCCTAGTGTCTTCAATCATGAAAAATATGCTGCATTGTGAAAAAAGGTGATTTGGAGGTGGGGCTGTGGAGCAAGAGACCTTGATTAAAGCTATTTCTTTGGCTTGTTTGAGGGAGATGCAGCTGCCTCATGACAAGCAGGCCGGACCACAGGAATGTTCTTCCAGGGGCCATACCTGGACTAACCTTTTGTGATATAAAACTTGTTTTGGGAGGCAGTAAGAAAAAAAAAAAAGCATGATAGGTCTACATTTCAAGCCTTGGCATTTGAATGAGTGATGCTTTAAAAATATCTTTAGAGGTTTTGGGGTTTTGTGGGGAGGTTAGTTTAATTTGACAGTCTCTTCTTCCTCATGTCCAAAACTAATTATAGCAAAGGCTTGGTAAGGAAGCAGATAAATCGTGTGCCAGCTTTTCATTTTGGAAATGCAACTTTCAGCCTTTGTTTGATAATTGAAAACAAGTGGTCTCGCCACATCTGTTCTCAATCACGCCAACCACGGAGTGGGATGGCACAAAGGCTGTAGTGCGGTGGCAGCAGCAGCGAGACTTGTGATGCGCTGGGACAGTGTTTGGATACTTGTGTCCTCCTCGCTCCCTGAATCCTGGCCTCCAGCTAGCAGCACTGATCGCTCACTTCCAGGATCAGTGCTAGGGAATGTAAATGGAAAACATCCGTGTTTCTTCTGTGGATGGTGTTAGCTGCGCACTGCGTAGCTGTTTGGATTTTGCTCAGATCTCTGCTGCCTGACTCACCGATAAAGCATCGTCTTTGAACTGTTTCATTACAGTTAGGTGGGAGGGGAAAGGGAATATCAGCTATAAAAGTTTGCTAAACATGCATTTAACTGTTGGGGTTTTAAGGGTGGTTTTTTAATTTTTAGCACAATTTACTGTTTTTGTGCTATCAAATATTTAATTCAAAATTAAAATCCTGCATGTGATATTTTGACAGAAGTTTGTCTAGTTTTCTAGTGGTATACTAAGTTACTAAATATTTTTTAGAGAAGGTTCTAGTACTGAAAGCACTCCCATTAAATGTCTCGGTTTAGCCACTCTGAAATAATTTCTTGTTTCACATAGAGCCCCATGATTAGTGAAGGGTGCTTTTGTGTTAAATCTGTTCTTTGGCTATGCTATCCAAACAGGAAGTGTAAACATTCATCAGTGAGTCAAGACTAAGGATGCAGCTTCCATAGGAAATCCTACAACCATGCCAAATCATTCTGCCTGGAGAGGAATATGCCATCCAGGTTGTACTGCTGATCTTCTGGCCTTGCCTGTGACGGCCTTGCGTTGTATTGTTTCAGAGGTTTAATTTTCAATATTATGGTTCTTGGCAATTTGGAACCCTGAGAGCTAGTTAGTGAGATCTGTCAACTTCAGTTTTATCTTCTAGGAGCAACGCAAGTGAGTTTTCCCACCTATAGCAGGGTTCCTTAGTACCATACAGATTTCCTACTCAGGCAGCTGTAATTATTCAGAGATGCACATGAATGCAAATTCTTTCCTGTCACTCTGGAATGCAGTGTTGATGCGCAGAAGGGCTTGCTGGCAGTATGTATTAAACAATTTTGGGGGAATGAAAATTCGTTTTAGGCAAATCTTACATAGTTGTTATGCTTCGCTTCTTAAGGTTAATCTCTGTGGGCTAGTCCAGTAACATCATGAATAGGAAGCACTAAAATATTTGAAGTAGAATACTCATTTGTTTTGGTTATGGATTCAATGTTACACAAATCATAGCTTGTTAAAATAACTATAGAATCTATGAGTAATTGTTTGTATGGAAGTGGAACACATAACCCAGTGATATGGAAGTCCTGCGGGAGCTTGTGTATACAGAAGGACCGTGCTGTGTAGGAGTGCTGAGAACATGGAAGCAGTGGTAATTGGATGGATAGAAGGGATACATTTTCCCAAAAGGACAGCATTCAGTTGTAATTAGTCATTCTGTTGGAAACCTAGTTGTGCAGGGTGGTGTTAGTTATATTTTACTGAATTGAATTGTTTGGGGTCCTTATCACTCCTTGCCCATATTAATGTTTCAGAGTTATATGGGATGTAGATTCTGAATCAGAGTCTGAAAACACTGTTTTCAGTCAACACATTCATGTTGTGCCGGTTGTCAGGTTCAAGGAGGCATAAGGAATATTCTCTGTTTATTATTTTTTATTTCATTTACTATATCTCCTATGAAGATAGGCTAAGACACCTGGGGTTACTCAGCCTGGGGAAGAGAAGGCTCCAGGGACACCTTAGAGCAGCCTTCGTGTACCTAAAGGGGCGTCTGCAAGAGAGCTGGAGAGGGACTTTTCACAAGGGGCAATTGCTTCAAACTTAGAGAGAGTTGGTTAAGATTAGGTAATAGGAAGAAATTCTTTACTGTGGCAGTGGTGGGACACTGGAACAGGTTGCCCAGAGAAGTTGTGGATGCCCTGTTCCTGGAAATGTTTAAAGCCAGGTTGAATGGGACATTGAGCAACCTTGTCTAATGGAAGGTGTCCCTGCCCATGGCAGAGGGGTTGGAACTATATGATCTTTAAGGTCCCTTCCAACTCAAGCCGTTTTGTTATTCTTTATATTTCTGTCTGCCGAAGTTTGGCTCTCTAGTGCACATTTTTAATCTGTGGTCTCCAAATGGAGAAATGCTGAGTTCTGCAGCAGCAGGGATGCTGTAGAGCTGCCTTGTCTCTCAAGCAGCGCTATTTTTAATTATGGTGAGGTGTTTTTTTCCACTACCACGTTATGCACACCTCCCGGTTGTTCCTGAAGGAACACGGTGTGGACCTGGTGGTGCTGGTGAACAAGATGAACATGCATCAGCAGTGTGCTCTTGCAGGGAAGAAGGCCAAGCCCATGCTGGGCTGCATTGGCAGGCATGTAGCCAACAGCTCCGGGAAGTGATTCTTCCCCTCTGGTGCTTCTGAGACCACGTCTCATGGACCGCGTCTGAATTTGGCCTCTCCAGTTTGAGAAAGACAGTGACATACTGAAGTGAGTGTGGCAGAGGGACGCCAGGTAGCTGGGGAGGCTGGAGCTTGTAAGGTGTGTTTGGTCAACCTGGATAGGAGCCAGCTCAGGAGAAGGGAAGATCTCATTGCATATTTACCTATCTAGTGGGAGGCTGTGTGTAAAGAAGATGAAGCCAGATTCTTCTCTGAGGTGCATGGAGAAGCAGTGGCAGTCAGCAACTGCAACAGTAGAAATTACTTTAGGTATTGGGAGAAATGTTTTCACAGTAGGGCAAACACCAGAAGTTACCCCTAGGGGCTATGGACTGTCTATTCTTGGAGGGATATAAAACTCAGATAGGTGGGATCACTGGCAGCCTTCCCTTGCTGGCTCTGCAGTGACTGGGAGGTTGGAGCAGATCTCTTTGGAGTTGCCTGCCTGTCTGAGTCACTTTATGATCCCATTCTGTTACTCCAATAAACATAAACAGTTCTTGACTTAAAAAACAATGAAATCAAATGCTTTAAAAGTGAAAGAACTATCATCTGGCAACAACTTTTGTACTGCTATGAAGGTGAAATCAACCTTGTCATCAAAGGTTTCAAATGAACAAACAAAATATGTGTGTGCAGTCTCAGTTTGACTTCATCAGTTTCAAATGTTTTCTAGCTTAATTCTTGCAAAAGCTATACTGCTACAACAGCAGTGTATTAATTAATATTCATATAATTTCATATTGCATGCTCTAAATCACTGAGGAGCAGCTACTGCAATTTAGTACCCAGAGATGACCAAAAGTTTGTAGAGGCACAGCAGAGCAAAGGGACAGTTTTGCTGTGTCATAAAATTATGGATATTGCAATTAAAGATTATGTCTTGAAGTTAATAGCTGATAAATTATAAATTGCTCACTCTACTTTTAAGGAATTGTATCTCTTTTCATGCAGAAAATATTAGCATTACTGATAAGTTTAATCTGCAGAAAATGTTTAATTATGAGCACAGTTCTTAAACTGTGTCAGATGTCTGCTTAGTTTGATGTGCTTTTACAGGGAGTGGTGCAGAACTGTCTTGTCACATGGCCTGCAGCAACACTGAGAGGGTTGAAAGAACTGAATATTCACACTGCAGCACAGATTGCCTTCTTAACTGCACTTACATGTAGTTGAAGGCAATTCAAGAAATAAACTTTTTTTTCCCCTTGTTTATTGTGAGAGTTGAACTTGGCAATGTCACCGTTTGCCAGCTGGAAGCAGTATACTTTAGGAATTGACCTCAAGATACTCCATGAAAGGAGGCCAAATCCTATTAAACCGTACATGTATGCTTCTCTTAGTTTAAGGTGCAAGGCTTTACTGGGGCTTGTAGATAAAGACTGTTGTAACTAATTCTGTTTCTACAATCACAGTTGCATCAAAGCAGTAAGCACCATCTAAAGAACATTATTTGGAAAACAAAGCTTTGGGGATTTCCCCCTTTAGATAGGCAGAAGATGTTAAATGTTAAGATCTGATGAAAACTTCAATTTCACAGACCTTCAAAGACCAACGTGGTTGAAAAAAAAAGGTTTTGGGGAAGCTTTACTTGTTGCTGGTAGACTCAGCAATTGTGTTGGTACTGCAGCAATGGTAAAATCAGTCTGTGGTTACTGGCGCACGGCAAAAATAATATGTTACATAAATCACAGATGGTTGAGCTAGAATGTTCCTACAGGGCAATTTACTTCATGAAGGATTAGTGAATTCTAGTTTTAGTTGCTCCAAAATTAATTCAGCAGTTAAGCAATTGCACTTAAAAGTTCTAGATAGTACTTGTTGGATTAATTCTTGAGTGTATGTCATTTACTGATAATACGTTGAGTACCAGAATAATTTAGGAGTGCTTCCTTCAAGTCTGTTACACTATTAACTCATGAGAACAAGGGAAGAGGTCAAGTTACTTTGGTATCCAAACCCAGAATTAAGTGTTGTGGCTGGTAGTCTTAACACTTGAAATCTGTGTAATATTAATAAATGGTTTGTAGGGAATTTGTAACAAGCCAAAGACAGGAGTATTTATTTGGGCCTATATCAACAACATTGGCAATGTCAGAACTCCAGAATTTACTATTATTATTATTTTTAGTCTAGCTTTCACCCACGGTTGAGGGAGAATTGGGAGAGAGGCTGGACGCAGAGCCTGGTAAAAAGCTCTGTAGAGTGTTGGTGCAGTGGTCTGCAGAGGCAGTGGTGGCAGGGGACATACAGCTGGTTCAGGTCCCAATTGTCACCTGGAGCTTGGCCCTAGAAACCTGCCCGCCAAATGCCCTGCATATCCAGCAGAAAGCCTACTATTTCTCCTGGTGCTTCTTCTTTCCACCCCAAATGGCAGCAGAGCTGGGGTAGCAGTGGGAGCCTTGGGCAACCATACTAGAGCTTAATATTTGACATTACAAAAATACACGGCCATATTTTAGAGCGTGATGCACCAGTGAAAGAAGCCAGTGTGGCTGCCTATTGCTTCATCTGTTGTCACATGCTTGTTTACAACTTCAGGGCTTAAAATAAATGTTGTCTTATACCCCTGATCAGTGTCGTCACCTTGCTGCCACGATGACTTGTTCAGGGACAGAGCGGGGCTGGCTGCCTGGCTGATGTCTCAGCAGCTCTGTCGTCGTGCAGGCTGTGCGCTGGCATCTTTGCCCACAGCTGCTGGGGTGGTTGCCTGAGTGGTTGCTGTGCTGTTTCTTGTCCTTGGTGTCACTCCAGGCACCTTCAAAGTGAAGGTGGCCTTGGAAGGCCACTTTCAAAGGGCCTCATTCTCTGAGGTAGCAGGGAGTTGGACTGAATGATCCTTGGTGGCTCTCTTCCAGCTCGTGATATTCTGTGATTATAACATGTGTGTACATTCATCTTAGAATAAATGTTGCAATGCATAAATCAGTGTGTATCTACACTTGTTTTTAATGTAGGAGGGAAAAAGGTTGATGCGTGACAAAGACCTTGTTCTCTATATTATAATGCATCATTTGTGAGTAGGAAAGGTATATTGCAGTCCCTCCTTAGCTACTGCTAGAGGTTTTCCATGGGAGTGCTCTCCTCGTTGTCTTTGCCTGCCTTGGACAGCCAGGGTTTATTAAGTGTACTGCAGTCTCTTCTATGTGTTAGGAGAAAGGCATTGCGTTTCCCCTTATTGAATCCTCCTGCCTTCCCTTCCTCCCAGACTTGTCCTCTTCTGAAACCCGAGGATGCTCAGTGCCTATCTCCTGATGAGTCACTGCCTCTTGCCTGGCTCTGCAGGGTTGTGAGGCACTTGGAGGCTGCTCAGGCCCCCCGTCAGGAGGGCTGTATAGTATTACAAAATCTCGTTTGCCATTAGGTTATGCTTGGAGTAAATCAGCGTGTTACTTTAGCCTTTCACCTCGGAATGTATACATGTCGCAGAGGAGGAGGGGGGCAGCAAAACCCCGGATAGGTCAACACTAAATTCATTTGGTGACTTCATCTGTCTCTAGTTGGATCTCAGCCCTGCTGAAACTTCCAAGCCTGCCCGCAGCATTTTCTGGACTTAAAAGGCGGAAATGTCAGGAGCTGGGAGAAGGGCTGCCAGAGCTGCCACTGGGCTGCAGCGTGGCTGCTGTCCCGGTAGGTTCTGACATAGTGCCTTGGTGCCCTGCAGTCCAGGTGCCCAGCACTGTTGGCTTTTCTTAATCAGGGTTTCTGATTGTTCTTACCACTTCCTAATAATGGGTAGATATTTCCTTAGTGTAGATACAGGTGGCTGCTTAGGTGGATGGCTGTCTCCACAATATTTTGCTTGGGAATTCTCAGGCCGCACTCGTGGGGCAGCGGCTTTGGGGACAAGCTCTCCTCTGCTGCTTTCTTCATTTTCTGGTAAATCTGCATTTGCTAAGCACTTGGAAATCTCCTCTCTGAAAGTAAAACTACTCATCCATCATCTAGTGGGAGCAAAATAATAGGAAGTTATTTGCAGAACTTGGGTTAGGAACTGAGGTTTGCTAGCATATGCTGCCTCAGGCATCCTTTTTTCAGTATTCAGCACTCATGCTACCTTGCTTTATGACATGTTTTTAACCTCTTGGAAATCTTTAGCAGTGTCTGCCTGTATGCTTGGTAATCTGTTATTATGCATAAGGGAAAAAACGAATAAAAGGAGAATTGAAGTTCCCATGTGTGTCTGGATGAATTGAAACTTCATTTAACAGAAGTTTAAATGTTGGTTTATTCATCAGCTTTCTAGAGGTTTTCTAGTTACAAAATAATGTTTTCTAAACATTATTTTCTTCTGTTTTCTGAAATATAGATGTTTCTAATTGACTTGAGTTTATTGTATAAGTCTGAGAATTATTTCCTTTGAATCAACTTTTTTTTTCCCCTGCACAATCCCCTTGTCTATTGTGAAAGGTAGACTAGTTGCCAGTGCCTACTGTGAAAACTTGACAGGTTGAATGTCTTCCTTCAGGGCATCAGAGCAGCAATTCAAGCTTAAGATCTTAGAGTTGAAAGCCTTGACAGGGGGAGGGTAATACCTATAAGTAAAAGCAGTGAAGTTTTTTAGCATTGCAGCCTTCCCACGTTGAGGTTCCTCTCATTCAGCCTACTTCAAAGGTTTTTTGTTGTTCTTCATTAATAAAATGCCTTCTTAATTTGTAGTAACATTCTTCTTGTGCTGAAACTTGTGTGTCCTTACCCCATGTTACCTAGTGCCTGTCTGTTCAGCACAGAGCATTACTGTTGCTTTGTTCAACTACTCTAAGGTGTGGTTTGAGGGTTCTGTGCACTGCTGTGGTTCATTTCTAACCAGAAATGTGTGGAAGTGGTGGTGGCCAAAGGCTCTGAATTGCTTCCATTTTGTTTAAGCTGTTGATGTCTGCCTTTCTTGAGCCTCTATCCTTTGTCAGGAATGCTTTTTGGTTTTTTTAGTTAAGATTTGTTGCCTCATAGAAATTGATAAGGAACCTTTCAGAGTGTGCAAATGCTTCCAGCCATAATTAAGATACTATGTAGTTAGGTGTTACTATTGCATTGTACTTTTGGAGACAAAGGTGAACCCTGAAAAAGAAAGGAAGCATGTTACTGTAGAGGCATGACATTATGTATTACATTGCTGTACAGTTTCAGTAGCAGCAGGAGTGAGAAGGTAGTTGGAGAAATAAAGTCTAGCTTGTGGTGTGCAAATATGATTGGCAGATGCAAGTGAGTCAGAGAATGTGGCTTGTCCTCCTCAGGTGGATCTTTAGATGCCCTGAATTCTTCCAAGCACTAAATAATTGTCTTGGAACTTGTAACTGTTAATCTCATTTTTGTGAACTACCCCAATTTCATAACTGGTTACTGAATAAATTTCAGACTACTTCTAAAAGCTATGCAGTAAACAGTGTAATGCGTTGCTAGTTATTAGGCCATATCAGAGGTTTTGGCTCAAGTTGTCCATATTATTTGAATACTTCTGGCTGTGTTTTTCACATTTGAGGGAACTGAATGTCTGAAAAAGAGCTAATGTTTTTCTGCCTCCCAGATAACAAGATTTTTGGGGGTGTTGTTTTCTAAAGCCATATGTAGCACAAACCAGAATTAATACCAGTCTTACAAGTTTACAGTTTACAAGAGGTGCTCAGATTTGGGTCTAAACCAGTTCTTTATACCCGTCATAAATATTTATGTAGGTCAGAACATCCCAGCATTGGCAGGCAGTCTCCAATTTAAAAGAAAAAACCTAATAATTCCTTAGTCCAATCAGAGTACATCTCTATTACTCTAATTTCACATGCATTGAAACAGGGAAGTACAACGAGAACAATAGAAAATACACTGTTGTCTGTGTTAAAGGGTAATCCTGCAATATTCAAGCCGTCAAAATGTGCATGGATTGCCTCAGTCTTGTCTAGACTCTGTAGTGTGCTTCACAAATGGTTTTAGATCAAGTTACATCCATGTCGTAAATGTAAAATGGTATTCAGAAGTTAGTGAGATACACAGATAATAAAAATATTTTTAACATTTCAGGGCTGTTTAGTATCTTGGGAACATGTTATGTCAGTGCATAAGATCTGACATTAAGCATTTTAAAACATGAATTTCTCACAGTATTATAATCATAGGATTCTTTTCTTCTTTTTTTTTTTTTCCTGTGGCAATGCCTTATTGTGATTTATCTTGTATCTGATTCAGTTTCTGACTAGATAGAGCCTTTATGTTACTTGCTACAAATACCACTGCGGTTGCAGCACTCTGATGCCATGGTATTTGCTGCAGAAATACAGCAAGAGTAAAAAGGAACAGTAAGAACAGTGTTGTCAGTATTGCATAGGAGTTCATCCTCGGGATCTTTCATCCTCGGGACTCCTTTCAGGAAAGACAACCTCGAGCATAACTCACCTCTAATGACTGTGGCTAAGTCCGTGTGCAGTGAGTATTAAAGAAACAGGCAAGGTCCAGCTGCAAATTCGTTGCCATTTCAGGATGATTTAAAAAGATGAATTTTCATTGTTCAGGGATTTAGCCACTGAGTCTGGCAGGTTTCTTCCTTCAGAGATTTTTATGCTTTGCAGTAGCTTTAATCTAGAAAGCTTTTTCACCAGCAGCTGCAGCAGTCTCACTCAGGTTTCATCTTAGCCTTTCTCCTGTAACTTCTGCTTCAGTAATTTTTGGTGTGAGATCTTTTGTTTTACTGGCAGTATCTTATCAGGTGCCAGCTTCCAGAAAGCTCCTCTGTACTGTCACACAGACTTTCCACTGCATTTATAAACTTAATATCTATTTGTCTCTTTGTACTACTGTTTAGTACAAATATGTCTATTTGTGCTAAACGAGAGGCAACAAGCAGAAACTGGAACACAGGAGTTTCCACCTGAACATGAGGAAAAAATTTTTTACTGTGAGAGTGACTGAGCACTGGAACAGGTTCCCCAGAGAAGTTGCAGAGTCTCCTTTTCTGGCGATAATCAAAAGCCACTGGACGTAATCCTGAGTAATGTGCTCTAGGGGGCCCTGCTTGAGCAGGGAGGTTGGACTACATGACCTGCAGTGGTGCCTTCCAACCTTGCCTACTCTGTGATAACATGAAGGCCTTGGAGGTTCAGAGGTGATGGCCTGTGTGATGAGTTTTTACACTACAAATAGATTCATTGCTGTAATATTTCCAGTTTTGCCATTATTACTGGTTTGTTGTAATACAGCTTCTGCTGTCAACAACTGTTAGTTTATCCCTGGGAAAATAAAGTAAATGTGCTTCTTGCAAAACTGTCTTTAAGAACAGCTGGATACCACCTTGTAACAGCTGCAGTGATCTGTAGCAAGAGCGGTGGAAAATACCCAATAGCTCAACGTTCAGGGCTGCATGTAATGCTTTAAAAAATTAATAGACTTTTGGGTCTAATGTTTACCATCAGACATGATGAGCCAGTATATTTCTGACTGGAGAAACTGCTTAAGCATATACATGATTATCAGCACCTATATAATCCTCTGAACTCGTGTCTGTGGTGCATAGTTGAGCATGTGTGAAGTGTTTTTCTAAAATGGCCTGCATGAAAACTCTCTTATGGCTTGAATTAATACAAGGGAGAGTCCTTTGTGTTTAGGCAGTACTGTAACAGCCAGAGGTTTTTAATCTCCCCCTGTGCCCTCTGAAGTGGGAGGTATGGTGTGCTGTCTTCAGTCTGCTTTTAGTTACTATAGAATCACCAGGCACCTCTAGGGAATTTGGAATCAGGTAGATGCTGGTTTTCAGACTTGTATAAGCCTCATCGCAGTCTTGTGATTCAGAGCCTTCAGTCTAAACAAGGGAAAGCCTAACAAGCTGAAAATGTAAATGATGTTGTTGGAAAGCAGTAGTATATTAGGACATAAAATCAAGTTGTTAGCTACTTGGCTCTTCAGAGCATGGCCTGTGTGTCTCCACTTGTGCAGCTGTACTTTGGCATCGCCTTACACATATTTATTAATATGTTTTGAAGATGGATCACATTTTTCAAACTACTTCAGCACTTGGAGAACTAAGTCCTGCAGAAAACCCCAGCCCAGCTGTGTGTGGATGTTGAACACGAAGATTCGTGACTGTTGCCAAGCATGGTGGCTGTGCTACCTACACCTGCTTGTTCTTTTTTTTTCCTTCTTTTTTGTTTTGTTCAAGGTCTCTCTGTGTGGCAGACAGGATATGTGTGTATCTGAGCACCAAATTAGAACATGCTTACTGTAAAGGAAACCTTTCCCAGCTTAGTTTATTCAGGACATAACCAGTAGGAGGGTGGGGAACAGGAGATGCAAAGACAGGGTGAACTCTTTCAAGAAAAGCTGTGAAAGATGCGCATATATGTCAATGAATCACTAAGAATGAATGGCAATGGCATGTTTTTGAATTTCTTTAACTGAATTTCTGATTCATTTTGCCTAACTATGTTTAAAATTGTACTCGTACACCCTCGTGCATACTTGTGTGTACAAATGTGAAGCTATTGTCATTAACAAAAAGCCTGAACTTTTGTTTGACCCATAGGCCTTAATTATTCATTTGCAGACAGAGCATAAATTGTATTACAGGTATCCTTCAGGGTAGCATTGTAAAACTCAAGGTTATTCATTTACTCACAGTTTCCTGCAGTAGAGTTCCCCACTCCATGCACTGCAGCAGAGGAAGTTGTTTGCTCCCCTGTGGGTTGCAGAAAGATGGGTATTTCTCTTTGCAGTTCTTAGTGAAAAAGGATGATGGGGGAAGTTCTGCTTCCTTTCTGTGTGTGCATTTTCTTGATCTTTTTAACAATGTAAACTTTCCCTTTTCACTAGCTGATGGTTCTGAGCTCTGCCTGGCCTCAGAAGCCAATTAAAATTTTCTTGAAGTAGTGACAATTACAGATCAGAGTAGCTTTTTTCCAAAAGTTATCATCTAAATATCTTTAGCTGCTTTATAATTTAGTGGACTCTTCTGTATTGAACTGTTGGTTTAATATTAAGCTTACTATTCTGAATTCTAAATGAATATTAAATTCACTAATAAGCTGCAATTTCAACTGATCCTACATTCAATATTTAACATGTTAGTTTAATAGTGACAGTGGTAGTATCTTTCTGTTAGTTTCTTGTCTATAGAAAAAGGCTGAAAATAATAAAGTAAAAACCATGCTGACAGTGGCATTTCAAACTTCAGATGCCATTAGTATCCAAGGTGTTGTTTGCCTGCTCAGTGCCTTCCATCCTGATGTTGAAGCTCGGCTTTTATGGTTAGCCATTATGCTGTAGTTTTAAGAGTAAAAGGGCACTCCCTGTTTCTAAAACTTTGTTCCTAGCGCTTGGTTCAATCCGAGCACTTAGTGCGTGCCAAGAAAGCGACCTTTGCTGACTCTTACAGTGAATACAGGGCTGTGTTCGCACAACTGGCTGTGCTGCATGTGAGCTGCAGGAAGAACTGAGCAGACTGAGCACGGGCTGATTTCTTCCCTGCTCCAGAGCTGCCTGTACAGAAGCGGGTAGAGAGACAGCCTGGTTCCAAATGGATTTCTGGCAGTAGTTGCCTGACTATTGGAGTGTGAATTTTTTCACCCTATTTTCTTTCTCTCTCTTTTTTTTTTATAATTCCCCATAAAGCAAATGTGAAGATTTTATGTTTTGTATCTTAATGTCAGTAGGTGGGAACAACTTGAGCAACCTTCTGTTTGTGAGATTTGTTTCCTAGAAGGTGACCTGTATTATGAACTTTGTAATCTTGTATTTAAATTTATTCTCTTTGTTATGTACTTACACACATATGTTACTGAGTCAAGTGTTTCCTTTGATCTTACCTAGGTTGCTCCACATAGTTAGCACACCTAACTATGGGTGGAGTTAATCTGCGTTCTCTGTGTTCCCTGCAGAATTGCCTATCAAGCTTGAAAGGGTTACATCTCTGCAAATTATCAATGGAATAGTCCATGCAGACCTCGAATCCTACAGAGGACATCCTGCTTTCTTGCACTGAGAAGGGAAGTTGAGGTGCAAGGCTGAGGTGGCAGGACTGGCCCCAAAGCTAGGTGATTGTTAGCTACAAGATGCCACTAGAGACAAAGGTGTGCAGTCCCCAACAGACCAAGAGTAATATTCCCTCCAAGAACAGTCGTTCAACTTTGACTCTTTGATCATTTCTGAGACACCTCATACTTGGATTGTTTCTAGTGGACTTTCTGAAGTCCATTACTCGTGGGAACATTATCTTTTCGTGAACTTGATTCTGCTCTTTGAAACTACTGATGACATAAACTTGAACACGTTCATCTTCTCTCTTGGCAATGTCTTGGAACAGAAAGATATGACTGGGGTAGGAAACAGGGAATAAAGTTCAGTAGTATGCGTTTCTAGTCTGTGTACTTGGGGACATGATAAAAGCTACTATGAATTACTAACTTCCAGGAAGGCACCTTAACTAGAAAAATCTGTGTGAGATAATGTAGCTAGGAAAACTTCAAGCCCAGAGTGTAATTTACCAAGGTCTCAGTTAAATGTTATCTGAGCATTGTTTGAAACTGTCTGTTCAAGGAGGACTGCTGGCATGACCAGTCAGTGAATGTCTGACTTGATATAAGAGATTCACATCGATTTGTTTAATCTAGACTACCTGGGCATGGGGACAGACTCTGAGTGCTGTCCCTAACAGATTAGGAAATCCACTCTGGGGAAGAAAAAGCCATTAGAGCTGGAGGATAATGTTGGCAGAAGAACAAATGAATTTAAGCCGAGATTAAGTGTTCCTGATGTTTTAGAGAAATAGGGCTCCATGGCAGCTTTCTAACCAGACAATTGAAGGTGCAAATCTCAGTCACTTGCAGGACAGAGGTTGGTAAATTGATTACAGATATTATCAGGTATTCACTCTGTGACTGTTAGGAACTGAATTAATGATCCAAAAGGGCCGTGTCCCAGTAAGAAATCAGTATTTCAGTAAGTAGAGCAGCTACATCATCATTCAAAAGTTACGTATAATTAAATGTTGGTTTAGGCAGCGTGATCATTCTGCAGTGGCAAAAAAATGACAGATGTCAGATCACTGTATTCATGCAGCACAATGTGGCAAAATCTCAGGTTTCTGATCCTGTCTATGTATCTTTAGGCTATGTCTGATTCTTTTTGTTTTCTACCTTGCTAGCATGAAGCAGAGTACTGTAGGTTTGTATGTTCTTTAAGTTCACAGTGACAGCCAGAGAAATAGTCATAGATTTCAAGAGGGCACTGAGGAAGTTACATATCATCAAAGAATAAAAATTAAGCCTCCTTTCTCAAGAAATAAGACAGGGTTTTGAGAGTTGCACTTTTTATTTCCCTTTTTTGAACAAGAAGTATATATTCATTGTAATCAGAAAACAATTATCAAAATGTCAAAAATATTTTTCTCTCTTTTTTTTTTTTCCTAGTTGGGGCATGGCGGTCAACGTGTACTCTACCTCTATAACCCAAGAGACTATGAGCAGACATGACATCATTGCATGGGTTAACGATATATTAGCTTTAAACTACACAAAAGTTGAACAACTCTGTTCAGGTAAGAAAGCACAGCATGCTCTACAGATGTTTATTTTAAAACCACTTTAAAAGTCTGATTTGTTGAAAATAGATAACTTTTAACTTTGACATAAACCAGTTACTCTGAGGAAAGAGACTAATGTATGTGCAAAGGGAAGCATTTCTGCGTTTGTGCTAGTCATGGAAAGATAAGGTGCCTTGGGAAAGCATAACAAAGGCAGAGGTGAGTGGGACAAATGCAGCAGAAGATACATAGAAGTAATAAAAAGGTTGGCTAAGCAAGAAAAGAAAACAGTGATAAGTTTTCGTGTTTTAAAGCTACTGGGTGGTATATTTTCAAATGGAGAGTGGACATAACTGAGAAAGAGACAAATAGAGAACTGACACCCCTGATGAAAAAAATTCTCCAGCTCCTTTTCCTTCCTGACGAGGTTCCTCAAATCCCTGCTGGATGAACAAAATTCTCCAGCTCCTTTTCCTTCCTGACGAGGTTCCTCAAATCCCTGCTGGATGAACAAAATTCTCCAGCTCCTTTTCCTTCCTGACGAGGTTCCTCAAATCCCTGCTGATGATTGCAGGAAAAGAGCACAAGTGTGACTGAAGAAAAAACATGGATTTGAGGAAATGAGCCTTTAGCTGCTGTGAGGGCTTTAGAACTTTGTCAAGAAAATCTGCCTGTTTCTCTTTAAATGTAACTGAATGCCTGTTGTAAGTATATTTGGTAATAAGCCCTGAAAAAAAAGGGTAATGGTTTGAATACTTCAGACGTTGTGGTTAATCAGAGTGGCAAGTACAAGATAGGTGTTAATAGGGTCTGTATCTACATGGTGGCTAGAAATGACAGAGAAAAAAGCTGATGTTTCACTGTGAATGCACATGCCCCTGGGGAGTGATTTTTTTTTGTGTGATTTCCTACTGTGATTTTTAAATTTGAAGGTGTTTGTGGTGGAGGAGATCTAACTTAGATTGCTGTTTCCAGACAATTAACATGCTGGGAATATCTTACTTATGAAGACAGTGCTCTAAGGATGTGGAAGAGGAACCACATTACCAGATTTCAGCTATTTCCTGGTCCAGATGAAATGCATAAATGGGATCTTATATTCATATATGTGATTTTACCTACCATTCTGAGTTAATTTTCTGTCTTGGAGATGTTCCCTGAAAGGTACAGATAATCCTTTGAGGTTGATAGTCTCACAGCCTATTCTTCACAATTAAAAAAACCCCAATTCTCAGCTGCAGAAGCAGGGTTCCATGCTTGCAGCCTTGCACAATGACAATAAAATTGAGGTTGAAAAAGTGCAGGTTAAAGTCAATGTAAGCAATTGATATAAACTGAACGACTAAAGACATAGGACATGGGAAGTAATCTTTTTAACTGTTATTAAACTTGAAACTGAAGTGTTATCTTTAGCTGTTGTTATATTTACATGTCAGGAAGTTAGCCTAAGTATTTTATTTTGTTATATATAAAGAATGTATTCACAAAGGGAGTAGCTATATATAGATAGTTAGATACAGATAGATACATGTGTGCACACACTGAAGGAGATAGAAGCAAGGAAGAAAATAGTCGTTTGCATCCCAAAATACCCAAAGTTTGCTATTGTTTGAAGCAGGAAGCATAGTAGACAAGTTATTGGCTTGTTCCCGTGTAGCTATTTAAATGCTCATAAATAGTTGAAAGGAAGCTTTTGAAGTGAGTTCTCAATCAAGTTAAATGTGTGTGGGCTTATAAAAAAAGCCAACAAACCACCCCAAAAAATAACCACCACAAAAAAACCAACTAAAACATTAAAACCCTCTCCAAAAATAGGAGAGAAATGATCTAAGAAAATATTGATTAAGCAGAATACAATGAGTTAAAGTTATGTAAGAAGATCTGATTGAGAGACTTTAGCTGGGTGGGGCAAGCAGGGGTAAAGCCCGGGAACTGCCACAAATCCACTGTCCCATTTCATTACACAGCTTCTTACACAATTTTTTCTGTGACCTCCAGTGAGGATTTTGGAACAGACCACAAGGGAAAAACTGAAAAAGGGTCGTCTCATTACGGCTCTTCCTCCATTCTCTTTAAAATGGAATCTTTTCTTCCTTTAGTATTTCCTGGATTCTATTGATTGCTATTGTTACCTGATGCTTTCACATTCTTATCTCAAGAGGTGAATTTCCCTGTTTGGTTGACAGTCAATCCCGATACTTACACATGCCTGCTTTTCTGTTCATGTGCATTACAATCCAGAAGGGGCTTTAGTAGTTTCTTAACTAAAGCAGCATTCTAGCACAGTCCTTCCTGTGTTCCAGAGGACTTTACTCTCTGAACTGATGAATCGAAACACTGATAGATTATTGCAGCTCAGTAGTCTTAGTCATAGTAGGTCCTTCCCATTTGAGACTGCATAGTCCATTTCTGATGTTCAAGGCATGCTTGTGTAGGGATTGCAGACAGATGGACAAGCAGCCTTGGGAATCTTTCTGCGTTTGATATAGTTCAGTGTATAAACTCAAAGCAATTTATTTAATATACATGTATTCTACTTAGCATATTTCTAGAGTAGTTTTCAGGAGGGAAACGCAGGGAACAGTAGCACAAATGACCAGCCAACTAGCAGTCAGAGCACCAGCAAGCATGGTGTGGACTGCAGTTTGAGAAGAGCCAATCTAACTCATTCTTTCTGGCATTCTTTGGCTGGTGTTCCTTGAACCATTGGCAGCTTTCATGCAGATTAATGTTTGTTTCCATAAAATACGAGCATTTCCCCAGGACTTCAAAGAGAGGGAATATGTGGGAAACTCTTTACAACTATGAAGCATTTCACAGCATTAACAGGGATCTGCAGAGCTACTGTAACTGAATTTTTATTACCTACTGCAAAATTGTATGGACATTTTCTTCTTTTTTTAGAAAAAAGCATTAGGATTAGTCATGCTGTTTTATGACTATTCCGTTCTTGTTCATTTTTGTTAATAAGGAGCAATCAAAATGCCAGAAAAAGCTAAATGCAAGGCCAAAAAAAGTGGGATAGGGAAAGCAGGGAGATGCTATATCGGAATTAAAAGCTTGAAGGAGTTACTTTTAGGAGTTAGGAGCAACCTAGATGTGGCATTCACTTGTGTTCAGCACCTGGCTGTGAGATATCATGGGTGCCCACATTTTGCAGCCAATGCAGCAATGATTTTCGACATTCTGATCTTAAGCAAGAAGGAAAAATGTGATGTTCTGCCTTTTCTAAAGGCTTTAGTCAGAACATATCTGAAGCTTAATGTGACAGTAGTTACAATGACAGAAGAAGCGATTAAGAGCTCCTTTTTCTCATTGCTGTGAAGAAGTAGCTTTGATATTATATATGCTCTATCAATACCAGCCTATTTCTCAATTTCCACTTAAGGAACAGAGCTTCTAGAGTGAGGAGCAGCAAAGGAAGAGGCTGGCTTAGTCATAAAGTATTTGTATTCTCTGGGAGTCTTAGATGTGGTTTTTGTCTCTGCTAAGTAGGCCAAGCAAAGTGCAGTGTCCCCTGAGCTTTCTGAATGCCTGCTATGGTAGTGATGTGCCAAGAAAGCCAGGTTATGGATGGGTGCAGCCCTGGAGAGTCTAAATTTAGTCTGCAACTCCTCTGGTAATTTAGTTTTGACAATTAAACAGAGAAAAATCTCTCTGAGCATCTCAAAGCAATGCAATTCTCTTTGCTTTAGATGAGTGTCGTATTGTCAGTTTTTGGACTCTGGGTTTGACTTCCTGCAAAGTTGTTCAGCCTGAATGTGAAATTTATAAACTGTGGTTTTCATTGAAGGCATAGTGCATTCTCTTCAGATTGGCATTAGACTTGAGAGCATTTAATTTGATACATCAATTAAATATAATAGAGAACAATTGAATGGATTTAATGTAGTAGGATCCCATGTGCGAAACCCACAGGTTTGAGGAATAGGTGTTTCAGATGAATTATGACACTAGTTGTTTCTTAGGAGTCGTGCTATTTTTTAAGGAATACACAGTGGCTTCTTAGAAAGAATTCTGACTAAGCAGCTTATAACTGAATTTTCTTTACTAAGGCTGCTTTTCATCTCTAAGGAATACCAAGTGTATGTGTTGCAGGGCTTTTCATGACTGTTAAGAGTGCTACGTGAGAGTATATTCAAAATAAGAGTCAGGCAGGAGACTATAGAGGGCTTGCATATGAATTAAAAAGAAACAACACAATGTATACAAGTTATATAATGTCAAGGAAATTGTAAATGTGTAGAGAAAGGAAAATGCAGCCTGAAGTGAGGTACAATTTTTAGCTTAGCTGTACTTCTGTGATCCTGTGAGCTTAAGGATATACAGACTCTCCCCACTCTGCGCATTTGAAAATTCTCAGTAGAATTATAAACTTGCAAATTGTCTGGTCTCCAGTGCATACAGACCTTCTGTCTTTGAGGATTTGTATGCAAGGATCAAGGATTGAATGCGGGTTTGTTTTTTCTTTACTTTTAATAAATGACCGTATTATAAAGAAAGCATGTGGTTTGGCATTTTCAAATTCTAGACTGTGATGCTTTCTCTCCAGATGCCCTGGGTGGTGCCACTCATGTGGTGGCTGCTGCCGCTAGTACTGTATCTCAGTTGGTGTTCCTCCTGTGGAAATATGTCGTCCCTTCATACATACATTTGTTGGCACTCTGCCGCCCTGGTGTCAGAGGAAAGCAGGCAGTGTGACAGTAGGGCAGATGTCATTCTTTGTGTGACTTGGTGTCACCTCTCTGGCTCAGGATTTGAGGGAGAACTTCACCGCAGCCTCTGTGGGCTGTTGAGCCTTGTGACTGGTGCTGTGCAAGGGAGGAGGCTCATTCCTGGCTCGTGGAGGGTGTCCATGGTGCTCTGCTTCCAGGGACGGAGTGCTGCACCCCAGCCCCTCGGCAGGGCAGTGCCTTTTGTGAGGCAGCCATCGTGCTTCCAGCCCCCTCAGCCTTGGGACCCTGGGCAGCAGCAGGCGAGCCAAGCACACTGCCTCCAAGCAGCGCTCCGTGGGAACCCGCTCTTCTGCTCTCCATACGCGAGGCAGGGTCGAGGTGCTTGGAGAAGAAGGGTGTTGGCCAGACAGAGAAATGGTGAGAAGAGCTGTTTCTTCTGCAAGTTACTCATGTAAATATACACACAAACATAGTGTATTCTGTGGGTTAGCTGCATAAGATTTGTGTTTGCATGTCTCAGAAGATGTATTTTGCTCAGTGCCTGTATTAACCTATAACTTCCTATATGCATATTACTAAAATCGGCATTAGAGGACCCTGTTGGAGCCTTTGGTGCCAGCATGATTTCTCTACAGCCCAGTGTGCCTGAGAAGCCAAAGCGTGTTTCAACGTTGGTGGTTTTGTTTTTTTCCCAGTTTGCAGCCTTGCAAAGGCTGGATCTCTAGTGCAACTTGGGAACATGATTAAACCATGCCTTGATCCCATTTGCACTCTGTAACCAAGGCATGTTTCAAGGAACTGGCATGTGGTCCTGAGGTCATGCAACACAGAGCATACTCAGTGTCAATGACTCTCTAATGTCTTCCATATGATCTTTAGGATTAGAGGGATACAATGGATGTTAATGATTGGATTTAAATCATTTCCAAAACCTTCTGAGGAAGCTTGCAAAGCAGTATCATGAGTGTCGCAGCCACTAATTTATTTTTTCTAAATGTCACTCATTAAGAATTCAGGAAGAACAGAACTTGAACATGGCTTTTACTTTAAAAAAAATAATTATTTAATTAGTCATAGCACTCAGTTGCAGTCAGTTGCTTGATTTCCCTCTGGTTTAAAGAGCTTGTTAGATTTTGTGTGCTACTTTTTTTAGGCATGATGAGTTACGCCACTATTTTAAGTTAAATGGGAACTGTGTTTTCTGAACTTGTTCTGATCTTCCTGTTTAAATATTAATAAATTCCAAAATAAATTATTGCCAGAAATTTAAGTATTAAAAACTCTGCTGTATATAATTTATGAGCAGCTTAGTGATTTACATATTTAAGAAGAAGAGAGTGCAAGTTAACACAGGGGAAACCTCCCTTCAATACCCATTATTTAAAATGATCAGTGGTTATTCTGGATTACGTCACACTCGTGCCCAACCTGTGTGGAACAGGACCTTAGGAAGCAGCTGTCATTTAGGTGCACATTATCTCAGGGGCTTTTGGTAAGGCTGGTAGGAGGTACGTAGTTTTTGTAGGCTGTTTCTTGTGGTGGCAGTGCTGCTTTTGGGAGCTCCCATCTATATGCAGGCACTCCCTCTGCCCTCGTTGGGGCAGCTGTGAGCAGGACAGCAGAGCTGCACTCTAATTACATCAATTTTAGGGCTTTTTAAGTGCTCTCCCAGGACTGTTGCTGGGAGGGGTGAAGCTAGGCCAGAGTGACTTCATTGATGCACAGCCCTGTAAATGCTAGCTTTTCTACAGCTAAGTAGGTGGTAAATTGATGTGGGCTTGAACATTTCACTGGGAAATGGACTGAAACTTCTTAAATAGGGGCGAGGGTGCAGGGGGGTGTGTGTGTGTGTGTTAACTGGAGAAATAGAATTGTGTTGACCAATATCATAAGTGCTATATCATATATATACACATACCATATATCATATATAGCTTCTGCTGGAAGTGCAGTAGGAATTTGAAGACCATGGTCTCTCCAGTGGAGTACTCAACATAAATTGTTCTGTTTCTTAAACCTGTGGCTGTATGTAAGACAACATTATGCTCACAGACATGGAATCATAGAATAATTTATGTTGGAAAGAACCTTTAAGATCATGGAGTTCAACTGCCAAGTCCACCACTAAACCATGTCACTAAGAGCCACCTCTACATGTCTTTTAAATACCTCCAGGGATGGTGACTCCACCACTTCCCTGGGCAGCCTGTACCAATGCTTGACCATCCTTTTTACGTGAAGAAAACTTGGGAGAAAAGACCAATCCCCAACTGGCTGCAACCTTCTTTCAGGTAGTTAGAAGGTTAGAAGATTCCCCGCAAGCCTCATTTTCTCCAGGCTAAACAACCCCAGCTCCCTCAGCCACTCCTTGCAAACCTTGTGCTCCAGACCCTTCACGAGGTTCATTGCCCAGTTTTAAAAAAAATCCTGTGAGTGACATAACAGAACACCCATGTTTGAAATCTAAATGAAAATCTATACTCTGATATCCAAGTCAAAAACCTGCTGCTGTGTACTTACATAAACGTCACTCCCAAGGAAGCAATTCTAAAAAGCCTGAAGTAAAAGACCAGCCCTAAGTGCTGCTGTACTGTGAACAATGATTGCTGGTGTTTGTGGATTTTTCACCCTCTTTCTTATCAAAACTGTTAGGTCACACGTGCTCCTTGCAAGTCACTGCTTTTTTTTCATTGTTGTTGTTGCCCCAGCAACAGAAATTGGGGATGTGTGCAGCTTCCCATCAGCATTAGCAACCATAGTGAACTCAAGTACTGATAACTAATACATGTACAAATCATCCTGTATTTTCCGAATGCGTGCTCAGGTGGTTGCAGCTTTGGAGAGAGTGAATAATTTGAAGGAATTTTTATCTAACGTGGCAGGATATGTATTTTTATATTATCTGAGAAATACTTCACAGAAGCAAACAAACTTAATTTCATTACAGAAAAAGGCACAGTCAGCCTTTTTCCCAAATAGAATTTTTCAAGCACTTGAGTATGTGAAAATCAAACTGAAGCCTGGTTAAAAGGTTTAAACTTGAATTATATGCAATTTTAGAACAAAATTCATACTAAGCATGTGTACCAAATTTCTAGTGTAGAACTTAGCTCTATTTGCTGTGGTTTGGGTATCAGAATTAAAGAAAGCAGCCCCACCCCTGCCCCGGAAGGCCGTCTTTTCATGGGCCCTTTGTGTTCCATGTTGGCTGGTGTGGTTTTATATGGCTTTCTGGCATCTTGCTCCCACACACTGCAGGGATGCAGGGAGGAGCAGGGAGGGACAGAGTCTTTTGACTGTAGATCTGAAGGATTGACCTAACTTGTATAGGGCACACACGTACTAGCAACAGATGAGCTTATATTATAGTGTTTCTACTAAATATTTTATTAGCATAATAAGTTCTAACTATAGTATATTAAAAGCAATCCATTTGCAAATAATGTTTTCCTTTTAATTTATAAATATGTAAACATCAGTGGTAAAGAAAACCAGGGGTCTAATCTTGGTTCCAAATCTCTAATCTGAAATCTAGGAGGTTTACTGAGCGGTAAAAACTTGTTGCAAACAGGACTCTCTTGTCTTCATTGTTACCTCCTTTAATTTCCTTTTGATTTAAATACTCAGAAGCAGAAGTATTATACTTCTTTGCATTTGTGGATTCATCAACCTCCAGATGGTGAAGGAGAGAGGAGAAAAACTGAAAATTTCTAGTGATGTAGGGTGCATATGCTTCAGAGAAAGCTAAGTCAATGTGGACAGTCTGAGAAAGAAACATAGAAGCAGGGAAAGAGAAGCATAGGACAAAAGCTAAAATTAGTTCAGCATTGATTACTGCAAGGTACTAGTGAAAGATTATCTACAACTCTGGAAATGCTGGAAGATATTCAGCTTTTATAGATTTGGTAGTAACTTTCAGCTTTACCACTGCAAAATTCTTGAATTTTAATAGCTTTAAATGACGACCTTGGCAATTTAGAGTTTGTTCTTCCGTATCTGAATTCTGCCCCGGCATCCCTTCCCCTCCTGTGGCAGCTGCCTGCCTAGCCTGGTGGATGCCATGCCCTCCCTCCTCTTGCTGCCAGCTCTGCCCCGAGCCGGGGATGCCCAGCAAACACCTGCAAAGCTGTGATGCTGCTGAGCTCTTTCTGCTCACTAATGGGGCTAAAAATAGCGACTGCTGGGGGTGATTTCAGCACAGCCGTGTTTGCAGGCTTGTTTTAGAGTCTGGACTGGTGAATATCTTCTGTAACTAATGGCTGCGTCAATATTCTAGATCAAAACACAAAAGGACTTTTAGCCAGTGGTTCTAAATTGCTTATTAGCTAATAAAGGATTAGAGGTTTTTAACATTGATCCCTCTTCTGCAGTGCCACCAGCTGTAGTTTCCATCTTTCATTTGACTAGATGTCAAATTACTCCTGTTTGTGTGTGTTTATGTGCATGTTTATGCACACAAATTTTTTTTTTGGTCAGAGAGATTTATTGTGAGAGCCATTCAGGTAGTGTTATTTCAGCTGCTCTGTACTGATTTGGTAAGGTTTAGGTTTGGGGGTTTTTTGGGGTTTTGGTTGTTTGGGGGGGGGGGCCATTGTTTGAGGGATTTTAATTTTTTTCCAGAAAATGTAGGGAGGTTTTTTGATACTGAATAAAATACAGTCACATAAAAATCCTTTTGTTTATGTAAGTTATGCAAGAGGTATGTTACAAGCCATAATGTCATTATCTCTGCAGTTGTTTTCTTTCTCCTGGGCTTGCATGGAAGCATCAGTTGTATGGTAAATTGGGCAGGCCTAAAGTGCTGTCCCAGATGCAGAGGACCACATGTGTGTGCTGTGGCTGTAAGGTAAAGGCATTGCAGTCCCACATCACTGAAGTAGGGCTCCCCTTCCTGCTGCCTGCAGGAAGTCTCAGCCATGGGTAGTGTAGGCAGTAGCGTCCCCATTCTGTTGCACTGGTGTTTTGCATTTAAATGTAATCTGACAGCTACAAGCTTTAGGGGTAAAATGTTAAATTATAAATAAACACCTATATAATATTCAATACATACATAACCTCCATGTCTAAAATTAGGTAGTCCCTGTTGACTGTAATGATATTTTTACTTTCTCCTGTTGCTGTGGGAGGCAGATCTCTGACTTTTTGGAACCAGGAGGAATTTCCATTCTTTGTAGCTTTGGTGTTTAGTTCAGTCCATGTTTGTGTGTTGCCTCTGCACTTCAGGAAGGAGTATTTTAATGAACTGTGTTTGCCAGTGTAATAAAAACCTCCTGTTGGGGAAATGGCCCAGCAGCCACTCCAGTGTTGTGCCAGAGAACAGGTCTGTGCTGCCATGTGGATGCAGTCCAGTGTGTTCTGCCCTCGAGTGTTGTGCAGACCCAGGACCACCTCCTGGCTGGCAAAGGCACAGAAACAACTGCCAGCATGATGGGGAGAAAACACAAGGAAATACCATACTAGAGAGACTCTGTCTAAAGGCATGCAGAAGGAATTTGCATTACCAGCAGAAGGAAAAAAATCTCATGTGAACACTTTGGGTTTCTAGTTTTCTAAAAGGATCTAGATGAAAGGTTGTGCAGTGCATTTTTAAGGCCTCCAGGCGATTACTTAGCTATCAGAGTAAAGCTTATAATTGGGGTATGGGGAGGATGAAAGGACAGAGTTAGGAACAAATTCAATTTATAACATTAAATGATTGCATAATAATCCTTTTGCATTAAATTAAACAGTAATAAGTGTAGTCAAGCCATGCATTATCTGTATATCTGTGCTTTTAATTGTAATGTAATTTTTCGACTGCCATGTATTTACAAGTTCTCTTGCTAAGGATGAGTTTTGAATAAATAATTGTGTCTATATAGTTTTCTATAAGAAGATGCAAATTTGTCATCTGATGCTTGTAACTTGCCAGAAGGCTCCTTTTTCTTTAGGGAATATTTTACTTTGATTCCTAATCATATCAAGACCATTGCAAACAGCTAAGCACAAGGTGTCCTTGAAAAATCACATTTTTTAATAACCATTTTCCCCACAAAGCTACGCTACGTGAAGAGAATTTTTTTTTTTTAATGGCAGTGGTTTTCAGCACTAAAATTTGATCTCGGTAAGTCGCTTAGCAAAATTTGTACTGGTATTTTAGAGAACATTTTTGCATCCTACTCTTAAACTCTGCTTCTCTTTGGGAAGTTATGAGCTCGGTAACCCTTCACATGACGGCTGACTGCATACAGAGAATGAGAACTATCTCATGCATAAAGTTGGTCCTGTCAAAACATATGCATACCCATGGAGAAAAATGACGTAAAGTTCAGGTTATTGTTGACTCTCCTGTAAAGCTGGGCAAGCCAGGTGTCTGCTTTGTTAATTTGGTTTCTGTGTGAGCACTCAGAAGTATTTTTGATAGAAATCATTGTTGATACTGGGCTGAACTGTTAAGTGAGATCTGGGACACTTCTTTGTCAAAACTGATCTGCACTACAAGCACAACAGTCCTGTTTGTGGGAGTGAGATTGAACTTGTCAGGGGTAATCAGGCAATCACTTCCCTGCCCTGTGTGCTCAAGCACAGGGGCTGCACCCTCTACAGCCCTCTGTGGACCTCACTGAATCTTTGCTGAGTTTAAAGCATTTTGTAGAAAATTCTTCTGAAGAAGAAAGAAAATTGCTCTTCTTCTGATTTCCTCAAACATTTTCATCTTGATTTCTAAACACTTGAGTGTGTCAACAGTAAGACCTTTTGAACAAGAGTGGCATGATGCTGTAGGAGGAAGCTGTCTGCGTACAAGAACTGCTGTCTCTATTAGCTGTCCTCAGGATGCTGGTTAGAAATTTTTCCATGTACTTGCTGCTTTGTGCTGGGTTAGTTATACACACACACACCCCTACCCTCTGTGTAAGTTCAGAGAGCCCTCAGAGGTGAACTTAGGAACCTCACTGTTTTGAGTGAGAACTAAGCTGGCAGCCCAGCTTTGAAATCTATGGGTGGACTATGCTAAAGTCTGCTTACTTAAATGCTTTTCTCAGGAGGTGAAAATTAGTAAGGATATTCATTGTAGAGGTGTGTGAACTGACTAGTATGTTTTAACAAGCTGGACCTTTGCAATTATTTTTTTTTTAAATCATGGTTTGATATAATCTTGAATGATTGCCTTGGACTTGCTTGGCATTTGACTACAAGGGCCAGAAGAAAGATGATCTTGGCTTGTTTGAATTCAGGGGACTGTGGAGATTGAGGAAGCTTGTTAAGAGATTTTCATTTTCACTGTGATCTTCTCATTGTGTGGACAATGCTGCTGTGTATAGGGACTCCAAGTACATCCGTTTTGCTTTGCATTAGTCGTGGTGATTCCTCAGGTGCTGCACAACAGTGCATCATGCATCCAGACTGAATGGAAAGGAACCATTGAAGATGTCACTGCTCAGTGTACATTAGATAAGCAGACTTTGGGTGCATAGTGTTAGGCTGAATTACAGCAGGGACTTACTCAGCACTGTTGCTTTCTGCTCATTCTTTCTGCTAATGACATTAAACACCATTTGGTCTTAGCTGGGTGCATCTGGATTAACGTCAATGCGTTCTCTTGTTACAGGAGCTGCTTACTGCCAGTTCATGGACATGTTGTTCCCAGGGTGCATTAGCTTGAAGAAAGTAAAGTTTCAAGCAAAGCTGGAGCATGAGTACATTCACAACTTCAAACTTCTGCAGGCATCATTTAAAAGAATGAATGTGGACAAGGTAGGCGTTCTGTGTTTGTATTACAATCACTACACATTTCAAAAGTTGTACGAAGTGTGTAAAATTAATAAGTAAGGGAAACAAACTTCAAAATACTTGAAAATCCACTTCTTCAACTTTTGAACAGAGAACTGGAATTGCAAGCTTTGTCATCTGAAAAGGGTATTTGGGCATGAAGGAAGAAGTTTGGCATGCTCCATTTAGGTACAAATTGAAAATTGGGTCCTTGTGTCTCCTGAGAAATTATGCAATCTAACTCATTCTATCTTAATATCAGAGCCCCTTTGATAAAACACCGTATGTTGGAAATTCCTTGTCATCAGTGAATCTTAATTTTTAGATAAGTAAAATTGTTGGTGACCTGAATTTCCAACAAAACAACTTGAAAATATGCTGTTCTTGTAAGTATTCCATGTTTCTCGTACAAAGCAGGATTTAAGGAATTTAAATGATTCAAAAGCTGGAAAAATTTACCCAGTGATTTAATTGATTGGGCTGCACATGTGATCCTGTAAAGTTAAGAGTGGAAGTCTCTGAGAAAATTCTTGTTCAGCCGTAAGGTATTTGGTTTATGCTTGAACGTAAGAGTTTGACAAACTCACCAATATAAATTTCCATGTTGATAAAAATGGAAAACGGAAGTTATGTTGTCATGCTTATAGTTTTACGCTGATACACTACCTGTATACCCTTTAAGGTTCTGCCCTGACTTTTAGTGTTACCTTATTCTGAAATTCAAACAGTCTTAATAGAGAGTCCCTTAAGACACCTATGAAGCACTGGAAAACCCTCACTGTTTCATGGAATGTAATGGATGCTTCTATTTACATCGTGATTTGTTAATGAAATATTGGAAAGGCCAGTGTAGTGAACCTTGTCAGTTGTCCTGTAGGGAGCACACTTACTATGCCTTTTCAATGTGGAATTAAGATACAAATGGGACAACCCCAAAAGACATGCAAAATGCTATGGTAATTCTTGTAGAAATATCATAGATTCATAAAATGCTGTACAGTTGGCTTAACTTTGAAGAAGAAATTAAAATTGCAATGGTTTAGGTCCCCTTTTCCAGCTGAAAATTCAGTGCATTGAAGAGGCATTAGGGTTCATCTGATTTGGCTCTTTAACCAGCTGAGTGACTTAAGCAAAGCACAGCAGCTCTGCAGTTGTAGTCCCTGTCTGCCCACAGTGTCTGGGAACCTTGAGCACTGTAAAATTGGCCGAAGACACCTTCTGGAGGTTTCATATCTGTGAAAAATTTGTAAGATATCAATATGGAGACATCCTTATAGCCTTTTCTTTGTTTTACTAGAACTTTATATGCATTTAAGTTAACTTCTGCATGTCCACAAACTGTTCTATGTATAGCTTTATGTGGAATGGAAAAAAATTGCACCGTTAAAACCTCGGAGATAGTTCCTATGATCACCACATGATATCAAAATGTAGGTTGGTTTGAACTTTAGCATGTCTTGGAAATGCTGCTGGGTTTTGTAGGACACAGTAGGACAGAGAGCAATAAACTCCTGCCTGGACTTCTTGAGGAATTGTTTGGTTTTAGTATATCAAACTGTCCGTTAAAACCAGAAATCTCTAGTTGGCTGAATACAGTGTTACTCCCAGAACAGTGTCATTCATCATGGATGTCATTGCAATTGGAAGGGAGTAACTCTGTGGAACAGCGGCTATAAAGGCTTACGTACACATACTTTATCACTGTTTCAAAGGTTGGGTCTCACTAGGGTTTATTTTGTTTTCATTTTTTAAGAGCACTTTCAAACTGACCCTTCTTTTAGGAGCCAGACAATGGCATAGGAATATTTGCTGATGCAGTTAGTAGACTTTTTTCAAATAAGTGTGTATATGTAATTTTTATATTTTAAAATGACAGTGACATAATATTGGAGCCTTTACTCTACCTTTCAGGTAATTCCTGTGGAAAAACTGGTCAAAGGGCGCTTCCAAGACAACTTAGATTTCATTCAGTGGTTTAAGAAGTTCTTCGATGCTAACTATGATGGGAAGGAGTATGATCCTGTGGAAGCTCGACAAGGCCAAGATGCTCTTCCTCCACCAGATCCTGGTGAACAGATCTTTAACCTGCCCAAAAAGTCTCACCATGCAAACTCTCCGACTGCAGGTATTTTGCATCTTAAAGAATTACTTTTCTATCTCTGAAGACAATTATTTACTGTAATTCACTTTACATAAATACTAGTCTAAAATTATTCCTTGTGTGTTTGGGCCATTCTTTTTATCTTGTCATAGGCTTAGCATCTTAAGGTGGCAGAAAGTTAACTTCTTGTTTGCTCTAGTTTGACCCAGCCCCACTGAGCTTTGGGTCTCCTCTGCTGAACCCTTCCATGTAATGATGTGGACTCTGTTAATGTCTGATGGTGGAGACAAAGGCATTTAACCATCTTGTTGCTGAATGTGGTATGTGTAAGTGTATTCATTAAATGGAGTGTGTTCCTCTTTTAGACCTCCACCTTTACAGGAAAATGCTTGCACAGGCTGATTTACTTTTTCATTTTTATAGTAAGTAAAATCGTTCCAAATCTTAAGGGCTGACCAGAAGGAAAAAAACTAATTTATTTTTGGTTTTATGTGTGCTTATTGTTTGGGTATGCTCGTCCTCCTAACTGAACAACATACAGCTGTTGCTCTTCCTCAAAGATACCTCAGTTCTCTAATTTTTTATTTTGTGCTTGTAATGGGTTTTGCTAGGATAGAGATAACTCTTCAGAGCTGATTGTATGGTACTAAATTTTGGATTTAAAACCAAAACAGTGTTGCTAAAACATGGCTGTTTGAATTCTTGCTGATCAGTGCTTACACAGAGTCAAGGTCTTTCAGTTTCTCATGATGCCTTGCCAGCAAGCAGGCTGGGGGTGCCCAAGAAATTTGGAGGGGACACAACCAGGACAGCTGACCCCAATAGACCGAATGGATAATCCATACCACCTGGCATCATGCTCAGCAATAAAAACTGGGGGAAGGAGGAGAAGGGTAGGGAGGGATGTTCAGAATTGCAGCATTTGTCTTGCCAAGTCACCGTTATGGGTGATAGCATCTGGCTTTCCTGGAGATGGGTTAATTTCTGCCTGCCTGAGGGAAGTGGTGAATGAATTGTTTGCATGGCTTTTGCTTTACCTATTAAACTGTCTTAATCTCAACCCATGAATTTTCTCACTTCTGCCATTTTGAGTTTCTCCCCCACCCCACTGCAGGGGACAGTGAGTGAGCAGTTTTGGGTGCTCAGCTGCCTGCTGGGGTTAAACCACAGCAGTGTTGCTGGAACAGGCCAAAGGACTAAGCTTGATCTTTGGTGTTTATGTAATATGGGTATGACTAGTCACTAAGCAGATGCCATTTTTGTTAACTGAGAATTAAGTGAACAGGAGAGCAGATAACATTTAAGAAAAAAAATAGTCACTAAGCAGGTGTTTCTGGGATTGATTGCCTATGCACACACAGGTTTGTAAGTAGAGAAACACACGTGCACACACACTCAATCCCTTTAGGGGTTTGTCCTGGGTTTATGCTAACCCATTCCTCAAATAAGGATTAATATGTAGTTGATGATAAATCTGTGACCTCTCTTCTCATGGGCTTGTATATGCACAGTACTGGCAAAGGGGAGGGGCAGGTGTGAGGCACCCTCACTTTTAGGCTGGCTTATGCTCTGGAATCATACCCAGATTTCAGCGTTCTGCTCTGATCACTTCTGACGTCAAAGTGGGGCATACTTGGCCAGCTGCCTTCAGCTCATTAGTGCTTCCAGGAAATGGGGCACCTAATAGCAGGCCAGTGCTACTCTGGGTTTCTAAAGCTTGTTTACATCTTCGTTTTGCACCATCTTGTTCCTGAACTTCGGAATTTCAGGGCCTGGCATGCTCTGATTTCCCATGTGATGTCTTGCACTCCCTTTGACAACAGAAAACCCAAGTGTTAATGTCAAGATGTTGTACAATTCAGAAATTAGAAAAGACAGTTTTATTAAGTGCAGACTTTACCATGCTTGTTTATTCTTCTTCCAGATGGTCTGTTTTTACCAAAGTCACAAATATGTCATCCAAATTAAAGCTGTGGAGGTGACAATCCTACAGAAATTGAATAGCTACTGGAGTGGAACCAGCCAGCTGATATGGAGGATAATTCAGTGATGTCGTGTTGTGTTGTTGGTTGTATGAAGAGCGTGTCCTGTGCCTTCCCAGCCTTTGTATGGAACTGGACAACCGAGATTAGTGTGATTAAGTTTTGATAAGATTCTGTGGCTATGAGAGTTAGCTTTTTCATGGAAAATTTCCTACATTATTAACTTAAGTATTGTCCAGAAGTATGACAGGCAGGACACTAGTTTAATTTCTGAGCTGAGGATGGTGGGGTATGGACATTACATGATGCTGGCTGAAATGAGAGTTCCAGCTTTCCTTGCTGCTTGCATTTTAAAACAGAACTGGTTTCATTTGTTGTCAGTCATTCATAGGTTTATTGAATTCTGGGTGGGCACATTGTCACTTACTGATGTATTGTGCCTCTGTGCCTCGCCTCACTGCATCACATACCCTGATTGTTCAAGGAGATGTGAGTCCTTACTGGGTGCCTGTTGTTAAAGGATGCTCTATGAGGAGTTCCTTATGCATCTGCAGACTTGTGTGTGCCTCATCTCCTGCCATTTGGGAATAAATTGGGATGATGCAGGAGCAAGTTCTGGGCAGCTGGGAAGTCACCCTGCAAGATGTGCTTCTGTACTTCTGTCTTGTGCACACGCACAGCTGGAAGTGAAGGAGTGTTCATTACAGCTGCTATAGGAACCATAATATAGAACCCAAGATGTCATTGGCCTTCTGGGCTGCAGGCGCACATTGCCGGGCCGTGCTGAGCTTCTCATCAGCCAACATTCCCAAGTTCTTCTCCTCTAGGCTGCTCTCAATCCATTCTCCATCCACCCTATATTTGTGCTTGGGATTACCCTGACCCAGGTGCAGGACCTTGCACTTGACCTTGTTGAACTTCATGAGGTTTGCACAGACCCATCTCTGAGGCTTGTCACAGTCCCTCTGGGTGGCCTCACCCCCTACAGTGTGTGACCACACCACACAGCTTGGTGCCATTATTAATTTGTGTGATTTGCTCTACATTAACACTGAAGCTTTGAAGTTTTAGTACTGCCTTGTCAGTTCATTAACAAAACAAAAGGAAGCACTAGTGAGAAAAAATAAAGAACCCAGAAGATCTTTCAGCACAATTTGAAAGTTTTCAAACCGGGCAGTGGACATACCTAAATGTATGCATCTATTGTTTGGTATCAGGAGTAAGCAGGTGTATGGATACTCATTCATACTATATTTTGGGGTTTGGCAGACTTTAAAATATGCCTATTCTAAATTGATCAGATACAGTTCTACAATTTACTTGGCTATTAGTAATTTCCTATGTATTTCAGATGATTCCTGTTGTTCCATGGAATAACGCTTCCAGTACCCTTTGACAGATTTTGGATTTGAGTGATGTAGGAGATGCTGATCCCGTTAACTATTCATAGCTTCTCTATAGCACTGTTCTAACACTGTGTTTTCAGAGATAGACTAAGATATATGTCCTTCAGTTAACAAGTGGTCAGATCCCTAAAGACTGCTCTGAAAACTTCTCCAACAAAATGCTGGCATGAGTCAAAATTATTTTTGGTATTTTAATCAGACACTAAAGCTTGACAGGACCCATGGCATCAGGTAGCTGCTTTCTGTACTTTTACATGGGTATTTAACCTGTATCTCTATAAATGCAGAGTGTGGTCTTTGTTTAATTTGAAAAAACCCCATTTTTAAAACAACACAAAACTTGAGAAATCTAAAAATGCACCAGGTTTTGTGTTAATCGGTGAGCAGGCCAGCAGCCATAGCCCTTCCCCTTCCAAAGGTGATCCTAGTTGGGAGTCAGCGCAGGTCATGGATAATGCAGCTCGGAAATGGAAGCATAAATAGGTCCCTACAACTAATCTGCTGTGCCTTGTCCCTTCCTTCAGAGACAGAGCCGATTTGTGGCCGAGCTGACGGTGGTCCCGTGGGTGGATGGGTTGAGTAACCTGCAAAAGGCTGCTTCTAGAAAGAGTAGGAGCAGCAAGGATTCACCAGGTGGATGCAGCTCCCTGCTGGGGGAATGAGGGTGTTTTCCTCCTTCAAGGAACAGAGCCAGCAGCACAGACCACCGCTGTAGGCTCTCTGCCAGCAGCACCACAGCTGCTTTTAGATCTAATGCCATCTGCCATCCCTGAGCCAACTTTCGATCTCCTACAGCCTCCGCTCTCCTCTAATGCAGTGGTAAACAGCCTACAGATGTAGAGTCAAAATTGTGGTACAGGATTAAAATATTAGGGCACTGTTGTTTGTGCCAGTTTTAATGCTCCCTGCGGGAAATAGCGGGAAAAGCTTCATCTGATCAAAATTGAAAATAGTGATCAGGTTGTCAGGATTTTAGCTTAGTGTCTTATGTAAGTATTCCTGTATGTCAGAGCAAATCTCCATGGAACACTCTTTTGTGTATGGGTGTTAGAGTGTCAAAAATACATGGGTAAAAGACAGTTTAATAAAATTAATTATTTACATGTAGGCTAACAGTGTGAGAGGTTCTTAGATCTGAAGGCTGTTAGATTTTTTTTAGTTTGAAATATTCAGTGAGAGCAGGATGACTGAAGCAGAGCTGGAAAATACTGGAGGATCACATGAGGGCTAAAAATACTCACAGGGAAAATAACCAGGGCAGAATGAACTGTTTGTGCATGAATGCATTATATATAACGTGCCATCGAAGAGCCAATTGCACCAAAAAACCTCTGATTTTCTGTAGGGAAATGGTATATCCTGCTGTGGCAGATGTGCTGTAAATTAATTTTGAGGGATAAAAATACTCAGCAAAACCAGTCTTTATTTTAGCAGCTAGTGATACGACCAGGACTCCTGGGAGACTAGAGCACTCCTTCTAATGTTTTTTTTTTTTGCTTTCCACCAAGACTTGCTACCTTTTCCCCAGGTAGCAGGCAGGTGTTGGCAGTGGCAACCTCTGCTCACAGTGGTGCTCCAGGACAACGTGGCCGAGCTGGAGATGGAAAAAGCTGCAGGGTAACAAACTGAAAGTGTTTTCATCCCTGGTTCATACAAGGCCAAGGAATTGTACTAACCGATGGGAACAGCATGTGCAGTGACAGCGCCGGTCTGGGAGGCAAAGTGGCTCAGCTGTAATACAGACACACCTCCCCTGCCAGCATGAGGATAATTTAATTTTTAAACCCACTGAGCTTGAGAATTTCGACCAGGAGGCAACCCTGCTTGCAGTGCAGGAGCTAGAGCCTTTTATCTAGAGAGATGATTGTATTTGGAAAAGCAGTGGTGAAAATGACAATCTTAATTTTCAGTTTAGTATGGGTGTGGTTTGAGTGTCTGTATTGCTCAGATTTTTGCACATTCATTTTTCAATATGCATTTCTTTGCAGATTTTCCTTCAGATTTTCTTTTTGAGACTGCTTTCTCCTTAAAGCTAAGCAGACAATGAGATTTTAGAAAATACAGGTTTTTAAGAGCGTTTGAAATTATAAATTGTATTCTTCTGTTAAGCCTGTGTGGAATGGTTTCATCCGTTGGAGATAAATGTTTGCATACTTGAAGATGTTTCTAGAGAAAATAGAGGTTTCTGTTGAGAACAAGCAGTAGTTGTTGATTATTTTAAATAATAAATAAATATTGGTTATTTTAAATCTAGAATAAGGTGATTTATGATAGGGAAAAGGCTTTGGTTAGTTCCCATCTATGAAATCTTGTATTAAAAACAATCTGAGGGAGTCAAGCCATCAACAACACCTTTTCATTTGACAAGTGACTCCATTGGATGTTCTTACTTGGTTAGCTCTGTTGAAATTGTGAAAGTTTCAAATACTAGCACACACTTCTCTTTGCCAGCTGTCTGGCAGTGAGGATCAAGAGCTCACCAGGCTGTCCTGGAGCCAGCAGTAGTGAAGTTTTGGAGACCTGAGGGGACAGAAGGGTCCTCTCACCCAGGGAAAGGTAGTACCACAAAATAATTAGGATGGCTGCACTGCAGTGTGTTGGGATTCTGAAAGTCAAGTTAGATTTTGTCTGAGGTCGTTTATTTCCCATTAAGCATCATTTGTCATCCACTAAGCATCCCTAAATTGAGCAGTTTCTTGTGTCATGGTGTAGCTGCAACAAGTGTGTGTGAATATTAATTCATCTGCTGTTCTCACTCATTTGGTTTAAGCGGGTGGAGAGTTTTTCTTTAGCTGGTGAAGAAATTACTGTGGCCTCTTACTGGGTTTGGTTTTTCTCCTGTGGCATGAGTCAGGAATATTCATTTTATGAAATCCTTTAATTTGACTAAAATAGACTGCAAGTGATTCCCAAATTCCACTGAAGCAGTGGTTGTGTGGGCTCAGCCAAGTCTTGTGCTTACTCAGGGCTTCCATTGCGTTCCACACTCCTCATGCACATCCGCACTGTATTCATGCCCGTGTTTTCTTGAAATTTTGCATAAATATTTAACAGCATACTAACTCCTCATATAGCTTCAAGGAACATTTCTCCCTAAATGTTAAGTAGGTCTCTTGTCTGCAAGACTGTGCCTGTGATGTAAAGAGAACTGGAATTTGCAGCCTAGCTTTTTTGTACCCAAACCTGCACATTGCCAACATGCACTGTTTTAAATTGCAGAAGTTTACATCTGTTTGTAGAACTTACGTATTTAGCAAAAAGAATAACGAAGCTGAAACTGCATAATTATCATGGACTGACTAGTAATTGTTTCTGGAATACCACAGATGGAAACCTCAAATGCTTTTCAAAGCTGGCTCAACTTATTTCAGTACAAGAACAGAATAAGTTTTCTTTCAGCTGTGAGTTTACTTTACCCATCTCTGTTAGTATTATATGGGCAGGTACAAAAAGTTTTCCAGGTGCTTATTGAAGCAGCTGCCATACTGATTACTAAAAAATTCTATTTGAAGCCTGTGTTGACCTAAAATCAGAGCATGCTGTCACAGAAGTTCCGACAGAACAGGGGAGGTGGGAGGACACCTCTGAGATCATCCAGTCACATCCCTCTGCTTAAAACAGGGTCACCTACAGCTGGTTGCTCAGGACCCTATTCAGTCACATTTTGAGTATCTCCAAGGTTGGAAACCCCTCAGCCTCTCTGGAGGCCCATTGCCTTCCATCCCTTGAGTACCTGTTTCCATCTTCTTTGCACCCTCTCCTCAGGTGCAGATAAGATGCCCCTGAAGCTTCTCCAGGCTGAAGAGTCCCAGCCTTCTGACTTTGTTCATATGTGAGGTGCTCCATTTCTTTAATCATCTTTATGGCTCTTTGTTGGAGTCTCTGCAGTTCATCCATGTCTGTCCTGTACTGGGGAGCCCTGAACTGAACAGAGCAGTCCTAATGTGCCTCACCAGTGCTGACTAGAGGGGGAGAGTCACCTCTCTCACCCTGCTGACAGTGCTCTTCCCAGTGCAGCCCAGAGGCTGTTGGCCTTCCTTGCTGAAAGGGTGCTTTGCTGGCTCATGCTCAACTTAGTGTCCACCAGGGCTCCCAAATCCTTCTGTGCCACAGTGCTTTCCAGTCTGTTGGCTGCCAGCATGTTCTGGGGCGTGGAGTTGTTAATCTCCAGGGAAGGGCTCTGAATTTCTTTTTGAGCATCAACAGTAAGCTTGAAAAGGAATTAGTAATGGCAAACACTTATGGTGCTGATTACAATGTAATTTTCTCACTTGTCAGGGAAAAGAGATTATTATTGAATACTTCTTACGTAAAATATCTATATAAAATTTTGTGCTTTCTCAGAATATGTAAATGGCATATATGTAAATATTTTTGTAGCAGATATGATGTTGGAAAAAATGTAAACTTCTTGGGTTATGTAGTCCGTCTGAGCAGGCGTTGTTCCTCAATTGCAGTAATTGACTGCAAAACCATTGCTCAACACCAAGTCATTAAGTCTGTCAAGATCTTTCATCTCTGTTTAGGTATCTGGCTGGTTCAAGTACTTTGCACTACTCTACCAACAAGCATCCTTTTATTATATTATGAAATTAAAACTTCTGCTAGAATGGAGGTTTACCTCTGAGCTGATTATAAAACTGATGCCTCTGAATAAATGTGCAGTAAAGCTTTTTTTTTCCTCCAGGAAATTTTAAATTAGAAATCCCTGAGCATTCTCTGTTTCAATTAAGTTCTATCCAGCTGTTGCTGATACCTTCTAGTAACTGGTCTTTTATCTGTGTTACTGGTCTTTATCTGTGTTAGCTGGTCTTTATCTGTGTTGCTGAAATTGGAATATGTGTTCATTTAAGAGCTGATCCTGAGCAGTGGAGCAAAAGTCAGTTTCTTTTGATTTGTCTGGACTTTATAAAGCTTAGTAACACTTTGCTGTAGAAATTCAAAAGGTTTTGTGTTTTCAAAGGAGGGCAGAATATAATGCCTTTTGTCGGTGCTGCAGGCAGTGGGGATGGGGCTTGCTCAGCACGCTCTGAGAGGGCACCTCAGCTGCAAATTAGAGAGAATACCTGGGGATCAAATGTTTGTGCCTGCTCTGTCCTTGGCTCTCTCTGCTGGCTTTAAAGTATTTACGTTTCAGTTGATACCCTGAACTGCATCTTGTCGCTGTAGAATACAGAAAGAAAGAAATATTGATGCTTAGGTCATTAAATAACTTGAGACACAACTGGAATGCTAGAGTGATTTTATTTCATGTGGGTATTTTTCTTGCTTATTTTGACACTAGTTTTCTTCTGTTTATCTGCTCATCCAAATGAAAATTATTTTTCTGGGTTTGAGAACATTTTAGCAATCCTGCTCTGAAGCATCTGATTTTTAGTTAGTCAAAATACGGGCTGAACCTAGAAAACATTGAAGGCAGGGTGCTACAATGTATGCAATTTCATAAAGAAATAGCAGCAAAAGATCTTGGCATTTTTACTGTTTTTCCACAAATAATTTATTCTTTGCTGATCTAAGTATAATATGAAAAAAAATTTCTTTTCAGATCTATACACAACACTGAATTTTCCCAAATTTAGCAAGTTTGTGTACTATATCTGAAATATGCTAGAGAAGAGTTTGTGTATGCAATTAGACATGGAAGCTATTGGAGTCACCAATGTCTTAAAGAAACCAAAATAAAACAAAAAACACCAAACAAAGAAACAAGCAAATCCCCCACAAACCCCTAAACCAATATATTTTTTATTCTTCTCTGATCTGTTTTATATTAAAGAGCATAGAGAAGGAGGATGGCCATCTTGCACGGAAATGTTTACACATGCTAGCTGAATTATCAAGTTGTTTGTTTGTGTTCTGTTGGCATTAGGTGACCCATTTAATACAGAGTTATCCTAAGGGGTGGGAGGAGATGCTTGCTACAGAGAGAGGCCTGTGACTAAATCAGGAAAGCTTAAGCTTGATTAAATAACGCATTGCTGCTCTCCTTTCCCATCCCTTTCCAGCTCCTCCAATGAACCACTGTCACAGTTCTAGGTCAGTGAGACTGTGTGAGCTCTGCGGTCTGGTCATGTGGACAGCCCCACAAGCTGTGTCTCTCCCTCTCCCTGCCTCCCTGCAATTTCTTCCTAGTAATGACTTCTTTTAATACATTGGTTTTACAATTTATTGCTTTATTAAAGCATTGTCTGACTCTTGGGATACACTGTGGAAATGACAAGTTAGAACAATTTGTAGTGTGCCATAAATCAAGTAATCGTATGGGAGGAGGAGCTGGTGAGGTGGGGGGTAGAAAGTGGCTGCTGAGAAATGCAGGACAAAATCCCTCTGGAACTGGCAAACTGCAAGCTCAGGGCTCAGCTGGGATCTGGGTGCTCGCTGGATTAGGGCTATCTCCGGTGTGGCCCAGGCTTCAGAGCCAACAACATCTGATGGTGGAGGATGGCGTGGAGCCTGTCAGCACGTTTGAACAACTGTGCTTTGCTCTTTGTAGGGAAGAGTGAAAAACAGTCCGGGCAGGACTTGCGATTCACACGCCTGCTTAATAAATCCAATCAAATGGGCCAGAGACAGGCTGGGTTTCTGTTTTGTCTTCTTAACCAAACCAGTTTCTGTCTGTCCAGTGCATCTCGAATTTTTTCCTAGTTGGAGGGAATAAGGAAAAGGCTAAGTCAGAGTGCAGTGCTTGTGGGAGCTGAGGCAGGGAGGAGAGCTGTGAGCCAGGCACTCGTGTACGGGCTGGGCGACTGAATCAAACAGCTAGCATCAAGAGATGAAAGATGGAGAGGCAGAGCAAGGCGTGGGGAGCTGGCTGCGAGGTTCCCGTGAAGGCACTGCAGACCCTCTCACACAGCTCTTCCTCTGCTTGGGCATTTAAGGACGAAGCGGAAAAGGAGTGTCTGTACGCACTCCTCACTTGCTGTTTTTGCTGGTAGAGGTGTTGCTCCATATTCTGGCAGATTTGCAGCGCAAGTAATTAAAAGGAAATAGGAAAAGCTAAGCAGATCAAAACACATCTTTTGGTCACTGTGGCCAACTGTGAGTTTGCCAATAGGTTTAATTCTGCTCTGCCTAAATTTCAGTGCCCTTGTTTCAGGAGTGGTTTACATTTGAAAATGAGGAAAGCACAGAGGCAGTTTAGCTGAGTTTATTTCAGCTCTGTGTTTCTCCAGGGAAATTTGGGTTAGCTATGTATGCTAAGTAATGGGCTTGGGGAATGCTCTCTTAATGGCATATTTTTTTTAAGCTGAAAGCTACTCAGAGCTAAGGGAACTTTATATTCTTGGTTTGATGTTTGTTTATTTTGATTTTAGAGTTACTTCACTCTCAGTAGCAAACTCAGACTTGTAGGAAATGTGTTCTTTTCTTTCCCAAGGTATAGCAGCACTGGAACTTCATCTGCTGTCACCTTGAAGTAAGAGAGAGGATGGATGTCTGTAAAATGAATACTTTTGTTTCAGTACCAGCTTAATAGGAATGCATTTATTATGGAGATCAATCTTGATTATTGTGTACTTACTGTGTTTTTCAGGTGCTGCTAAATCCAGTCCAGCTTCTAAACCAGGATCAACACCTTCTCGCCCATCTTCAGCAAAAAAAGCTGCACCAAGCAGCTCAGCATCCAAATCAGATAAAGATTTGGAAACTCAAGTCATACAGCTCAGTGAACAGGTAAATTTGCTTTAGGCACAAAAGTAGATGCATTCAGTGTCACAGGCAGGCATGAAATCTAATATTGTCCTCTGATGAATGATGCTCTCCAGAATTATGAAGGGACAAAAGTGGAAATAGCTCTACCAGAAAGGAAAAAAAAAAAGAGATTTATTGTAAAAAATAATGTCTGGCAGTGATGTTTGCCAGTATTTTTAAATTATGATCTTAGGAGTGACAGGTAAGTCTTGCTGAAGTACGATAATTTTATTAGATGTTGAAATATATCTTTTATTTTACTTGAATAGGAAAAATATGAATAATGTCTTTGCTCTTGTGTATTACGAATTTGAAATAAATCATTTAATGTGTCATTGTGGAGAAAACAAGCCTGTTTGTAATACCAAGGTGTTAAGAGATTTGCAGCTGAATCAAGACTAGTACATTGTACTCTGCTTTCTGGAAGGAAGGCATTAAGAAGGTAATACACCATTTTCTTTTAAAAATGTGATCTATATAATTAATAAAGCTTCAGAAGTTCTTTAATGTTAGGAGTGTAAGGGCTTTGTTTTTGTTTATGCTTTGTAGTTTTACACCACTCTCATTCCTGGACATGCAAGAGTGTCTGCACTGGATATGAATAAAAATCTGCATCTGGCTCAAGACTGTGCTGTCAGAATGGTGTAAATGCCACTAGTATAAATGAGAGCCCTGTGTTTGTCCTGAATGAGGAAAAATTGAAAGGAAAAAATTCATATTTTAGACTTTGAGCTGCCTGGCAGCTGCATTCAGGAAGCAGTCGCTATTCTGGATCAAGTATCTTTTTCCACAATTAAGGGCATTTCAGCTTCGGACTTTCATTGACTTGAACGGGAAAGATTTCAGTTTGTTGGGGCACTGTTTGCAAGTTCCACACTTAAAGGTAGTGGATGAATAGCCACATCCCAAACATGTCATCCTGCAGATTCAGGGTATCATTCAGAGCAGGAGAGAGCACAGCAGCATCCACCAGCCTTGCAAATGGGCTTTAGATTGTTGCTCTAACAGAAGAGTTTGTAAATGTTGCACAAGGGATAGATGGATATCTTTTTCATGGAATCTTTAATCGATGTCGAGCGGGGTTCAAGCGTCAGCTTAATTCAACTTAAACCATGACATTTGTACTCACATGTCAGAATGTGTTTGCTTCAGGAGGAAGAGTTGGTTGGCATCTGAGCAGCATAAATATATTTGATCTTTACTGAAATAGACAGTCACTATCACATCCACTGCTAACATATTCCTAGCACGTTCCGTGTGTGAAAACCTTAAGTTTTATGTACAAATAACCCTGAAGGAAAACTGATGATTTGCCCCATCACCAAAGAGGAGAAGAAATTTTGAGGATCTGAAAAGTTGATGCTTTAATAGCTAGTTTTTAAGAGATATCATCTAGCTAGAATGGTCTGGAAGGCTTTTTTTTTTTCCTAACGCTGACAGCATTTGGTATCTCATTTCCCACTAATGGATACTTGTGAACCCTGGGCATATTACACAAGCCAAAAAAGCTGTGCTGCAAGCAGCTCTGAGCCAGGTTTTCCTGACTCCCACTCTGAACATGCTGGAAGAGCCAATTTGCCTGGATTTTACCACTCTCCAGCAACTGTGGAGATGAGGACAAGCAGCCACCTTTACCTAGTTTTCTGTCTTGATTACGAGTAAGAAATGTTGAATCGTGTCTTGGATATCAGGTTCCTGTGTGACTATAACAGTCTTTTTTCAGCCCTTTCATGGATAGCAGCTAAGGGAGATTGAAACATCTGAACTTCCATGTGATTTGTAGCTGAAAACTTTAATTAGTGGGGATGTCTATACACCATGTTTTACCATAGTGCAGCTTAATAAGCTATTTGCAATAGTCATATGCTGTCCCTAACATTTACTAGTTTAATGGCTCCCAACAATCTTAAAGTTTCTCTTAAAATCATCTTTGATCTGTGCTAATAAATTAAGCACTTCCAAGGAGTGTCACTTAGCACTTGATTACCCATAGCATTAAAATGCTCAAGTGTTCCTGTTGTGCCTTTGGACTGTGCCAACTAACGCTCTCCCGAAAAGTGTCTGAGTGCAGCTCAGGAGACAGCACAAACCAGGGGCCATTACGTGCAGAGAAGGGACCTTTACATATGGAGAGCGGTCCCAGGAGCTATTAGCTGTATGCTGTTAATTGGGAAACACATCTTTTCTGAAAACAGCACCACCGTGGCTGTGTGCTACAGTTGTGCTTGATCTCCAGCCTGGCTCTGCAGCTCTGTGAGTATTCATGCACCAGTGAGTGCCATCAGAGAAGAGACCAGTCAGTAAGAACTGTTGCCTTCTGCACCCATGGATGGGGTTGCAGACGGGTACTTTCAGTCCAGAAACAGGGCATGGGAGTTGACGTGAGCTGTTCCTCAGACAGTGTCAGCCTTTTGACATGTTCATGGAAGAAAAAAGTAGTATGCGGATGTGCAAAGTATCTGAAGAAATGCAGATTCGTGTGGCACAGACAGGTGGTTGGTCTGTAACTGAAGGAAAGCATATCTGGTTTGGTTGTAACATTTACGATATACTGTAGTTAATTAACTCTGTGCATATATGCATAGTTTAATGATTTTGTTCCTTTAAACAGAGTGAATGTGATAGAATGAAAACAGGAGAAATGTCTTCATAGCAAATAGGTCAGAAGGGAAGATGGTCTGAGCTGTTAGCTGCCAGTTTTTCAGCTGAAGTTCATTGTTTTCCCAAGCTCTAGCAGGCACAGAGCAAGAGATCTGGAAGCAGTTACATTCTTGTTCTGTCTGGATGCAGGCATTGCTCTCAAGCAATATGCTGTGACAGATCCACAAGACACATCCTAAGTGTGAGGTCTTCATCTGCAGACTAGAATATTGTAAACTCTTGTTCCATTTTGCTATTCTTACTTTCATGAAAAAATAGTTAATTTTAAGGTGACTGGTCATTATATCCATCATGGATTTAAACTGTCAAGGGAAGACTTGAGTGTCACACCCGGGCAGCTGGTCAGAAATGGATTAGAACATAAATGAGATGCTCTGAGTTCCTGCTCTGGTAACAGGTCAGTTCTGCTGCTTGACGCCTTTGAGAGTGCAATCAAAGGTCAGAAAAAGGCATCACTAGCTCAGCAGTTATGGAAAAACAAACTGATAGGATTTAGTAGGCTGTCAAAGCATTGTTTGAACTCTGCTGGTATTTTTACTAGTGAAGGAAATAAATTAGCTGGCAAGAGAACTGCTGTCACAGAACTTTCTATTAAATTGTATCAGTTCAATGAAATGTAGTCTGATATGATTTAATTTATTTAGCATGTGTTATTTAGAAATCATTTGTATAACTGCAGGCTTTAAAATGTGGTTGCTAATTTGGCTGTAATGGATGTGATTGGGGTAAGGTTCAAGCTAGCACTACAGAAAAAAAAGTGGACCTCATTTTAAGCTATAAAATTGAATATGTGTTTAAGATTGCTTAGCATACATAATTTTAGACCAGGTTGTTTTGTCTGTAGTGCACCTCAAAACTCATGCATCACATCTTGGTTTATATGCAGGTACATTCATTAAAACTTGCACTTGAAGGCGTGGAGAAGGAAAGGGATTTCTACTTTGGCAAATTAAGGGAGATTGAACTTCTCTGCCAAGAACACGGGGGAGAGAATAATGACCTTGTCAATCGGCTAATGGAAGTCCTTTATGCTTCAGATGATCACGTAAGTTAAAGCTTAATGTTTTTTGTTTCAACAAAAAAGCTTAATTTTGTAAAATATTATTGGTATAGTATTGGGTCATGCCCTATATTTAGGTCAGCAAAATGGTAGCAGCTAGGATTCCCATGACTCCTCCCCAGAAAGGAAGTTAGCATTTGCAATTGCAAACAACAGACTTTTCAGGTTGGGGAAAGGATTCAGGAGCCTGGTTTCTTTTTGCTTCTTCTGTGTAGGTTTTGTATTCTGGGTTTGCTGAGCTTGATCTGAAAGGGGAGGGTCTGTGTCGCAATTTTAAATTGATTTCATATGGTACTGAGCCTTAGTTTTGTTTTTTCATCTTCCCCCTATGTGCATAAAGTCTTTTACTCATGTTCTTGAATGTGTTGAAAATCACAGAAATTCTGGCAGAGGTGCTGTTCAGTTTCTACAGCTGTGAACCTTCTCTGGCCCATGTGGCAGTGTTGGAATATGTATGGTGCAGGATGCCAAATACATAATTATATCTACAAAGATAATGCTCTTTAGCATTTTTTATCCTGTTGCTATAGGCAGAATTCTTCCTTGTGCAAACCTGATAATCCTCTATTAGCAAAATTTCAGAAATGTATTGTCTGCAAGATTAAGCAAGAATCTCATTGCATCTTAGACTTAGTGTTGTAGTTATTGAACAAAGCAAGAAGCTGCAAAGGGTGCTGGTTAAATTCCTCAGAGACACTCAGGGATAATGATTCAGTGGAGATTTAGCTGAACTACTCCCATTCATGTTAACTAAATCCCTGTATGGATTGTACTCACAACTGACCCCTCAGTCTCCAGCGGATGATGGCTTTGGCTCCAGAGTGTGTAAGCATCAACTTAATCCCTTGGCAGCACTGTGCTACCATAGGCTGTCTTATATCTGCTCCCAGAAAGCTGGTGCGGCTGTAGTCAGCTGACTTAAAGTTTTATATCAAAAGTAGTGCCGAAGGAACTACTAACTCAATGTACTTTTCTAAAAGAGACTAATGCAGGGCATAAATGTTTGCAAGTTAGGTGCAAGAGCACCACGAGTTTGATGCTGACAGGTGCCACTGCTCAGATGAGAAGTGACAGGAAAAAGAGGATTTGTTCAGCAGTGCGGGGTGAGTGCTAGAGAGGAAAAGGAGGAGGAAACCATTATTTTCACAGGAATAAACAATATGACAAATTTGTCAGGCGTGTGATAACAGGGTAAAAGTGTTACATACATATAGCGGTCAGAGAAAATGTCTTCTGGATTCAAGAGCAGTGATTTATTTATAAAGTAAAGCCGGAAAAATCTGTCTTCTCCCCATACCCCTACCACATCTGTCCGTTGGCTTAAATAGCAAAGTGATTCTGCACCAAGGAATGCATTTGTTGCTTTCCCTTCTGCAGTTTTCCTTACTGGCAGAACACATTACAAAATGTTTCACTTCAGTCCATATCCCAGTGTTTTATCTGCTTTTCCCTCCAAGCCTTTCTCTGTTGAAATCGCCATGCATGCTTGCATATGAACGACATACAACAACCATGCCTTCATCTAAAATGCGGCTGCTGTTGGAGACCGGGGGTGTCACTGCAGCAGGAGAGCGCTGCTCCGCCAGGGAGGAATACAGGGGCCACCCTCACACAGTTTTTATGTACCTTTTGCTGGGAGACTTGATCTCCTCAGCTTAGCAGATGGACCGTAATTTGCTGAGGAAAGACTCCAGTGCATTAGCACTAAACCAAAGACTGTGGTTTAGTGCTGATTCAGATCCTGCCTACTTTTTGGTTTTGGACTTTACTCTCTCGTTGTCCTGCTTTGCCCTTCAGATCTGGGTTTTTTCTCTCTCTGTAATGAATTTGTCCCAAGTTAAATTCTTGACCTTGCAGCATTTTGCAGGTTAATCCCTCGGTAGCAGCAGTTTGACTTTCCCAGTGCTGCCATGAGGCTTGTTAGGTGAATTATGTGTAGTATGATTCAGAATGCAAGTACAGAGTTTAGTCCCTACAAGAATAATTCTCCAGGTGTTTGATTATTGTAGTATTGCATTGAAGAGATTTTTATCAGGTTCATGCTTGGGGTGGGGAGTAGGCTAATTATTTTCTTCAGAATTCCAATTCATAGTGTAGTTTCAATCATGCCACCTCCTAAGATTCTGTTTTGCTTAATTGAATAAGGGCTAAATTTTTAAGACTGATCAATTTTTAGATTTTTTTTCTTTTGTCTTGATCTGTTATGGTTCTGTTTTAAACCTCATCATTATGTCTCTGCTTATGCAAGAGGGATTTCATATCTACTACTGTTATTTAACATTTGGCTGATCAGTCTGTAATCCTTTTGTAATTTTTAATTACAAATTACTCGTTTGTAATCCTCCTTCTTCATCAAAAACATCAAAGTTGACAGAAAATAGTGCTAAAAAGGCTACATTTGGTTGGTGGGGACATGTGGCCCCTGATTTTCAAGACCTCAGTGTGTAAAGCATTTGGTCATGTGGTACTAGAGTAGGAGAGCTTCAGACTGAAGGGGACAAGAAGAGGCTCTGTGTCCAGTTACGGAACCCAGAGCCGTGTGGGTCTTGGCATAAAGCAGAATCATAGGAAAGCTTTTGCTTTCCTACACAGGCTGTTCTGGTTCCGTTCATGTAGAAGTTGGGTGAATTGTTCAGGTTTGGTATCTCAGTTGCTCTTCTCTTATTTCCCAGAGCGATTGATCGAAGTGCAGTTCTTTCTGGTAACTTTCTGCCCTAGCAGCTGCTATGTCTGCTGCTATTTTTGGAAAAGGCTCCCACCCTTCCCAATACCAGGTTTTCATAGTGTAGCTCTTCAGTTTCCAGGCACACCTGAAGAGTTTGAGGCAGATGGATCTAAGGGTCAAAAGAGAGCACTTCTCAACGTGGGAGACAGAGATGACCACAGTCATGTGGCTCAAGCCAGAAATAAATGCTCTAAATAGATCTTCCACTACTTTCCTTATTAGGGGATCCTGTTCAATGAGATTCCACAGTCCCAAAGTAACTGGACTCTTGTGGTTCCCATTTCATGTATTTATACAAGCTGTACATACTGAGAAACATGTTCCAAGTCTCAGAACAACTTCTGAGGTAGTCACATCATAAGATTCACGGTTTCCATCAAAGATAAACCTGGCAAAAGAGGAGCCACCACTCCTCTTCAGACCTGTGGAGTAGATTTCCAAGCCACTCCCTGTGGTTAGAGGTTCTTCCTATTGTGCAAGCAAGAAGAGAGCATGTATGTGACCTATGAAGTCTGCACAAGTGGGCTTTTTAATAGTGCATCTCATAAAGTTGTCATACCCAGAGTCTGTGGACCGTGTGCCTTCCAGAGCAGGTCACCTCAGCACATCAGGAGGGTCAGGATAGATGGGGTTACGGTAACGTCGCTCACTACGGCTAAACAAGCTTTGGTTTCCTCACCTCACGAGGCAGGGTCACGTTCTCACAGCTGTCAGCTCCTCTCTGTGAAACTCCTTGTTCTCTGCACATCCTGCACCCTTGCCGCCCATCGCAGGAGTTGCAGTTTTTAGGTCCTGTGCACAAAGCTGTTTTGACGTGATGCACCTCTGTATGCAACCAGGGCATCATTCCCCCCAAGGGGCCAAGGGGTGCCAGACTTCAGTTGCACTGACTGACGTGTTGCTTCTACCTGCAAATGGCACCCGAGTGGTAGAAAGCCTGCCTTCAATTGAAATTGAGCTGTTTCTGTATGTGGTAAACAGCTGAGTATTGCCGTTGTATCAGCAAGTGTTAGAAACATTATTCTCCTGCTCTTGCTCTTTAGATAAATATTTTATTGTCAGAAGGGAATTTGCTTATTTCGTAAACTGCTCTGAACTATTGTAGGAAAACTCAAATTATGGCCTCCCTTTTCTTTTGATTTTTGCCTCAAATTTGAAAACTTAGCAGTATCGACTTGTTAAAATTTGTTGTTCAAGCCGCTTGCTTCTAAGGAAAGCTAGGGAGCCAGGGAAGTTCTGCAGAAGTACCCCACTGGGGATGCTGCATTTTGAGTGGCAACTCAGTGTCTTGGAAAAGTGTTTTCCTTCGGAGCTGCCTACGGCGGAGCGCTACTAATGCAGGGCAGAGCATACACGAGAGGGATCTCTTCAGTGAACCGTGCTGTGGAAAGATGGAAAGCACTTGAGAGGGAAGCTGTAAATGCAGCTGTGCTTAATGGGAGTCCAGAAGGGATGCTCTAAAAGTCAGCCAGACTTTTTGAGCTCAGATAACATTGAGGTCAAGTCAGGATACTCGGTCTGTTGTCTCTAATTTGGAAGTGTTCGGAAGCGGTTATCACCTGCAGTGAGGATCCAGCCTTCCCTTGCATCACGGATTCATCTCCCAGTGGGAATGTATATTCAGAGAGACAGCTCTGGATAATACTGAGAATAAGAACAATGGGAAGTAATTATTTAGTGATTAGTGCTTTTAGCAATAGCTCTGTAAGTCAGTGAACACTGGACTCTTCCCCCCACCCTCCCCAAGAAAATGTGTTTGCAAGTCTTTGGGAGTTAGCATAGGTGTATTATTTTGGGAAAGCAGTATGCCTGACCTCAAAAAGGAGGCTGTGTTTAATTTTTAAAGCAGGTGATAGCAGAAGTGTCTTGTCCATTTAGTGATCTAAACCTTAAGTGAAGATGGTGTGAAAACTACAGCAGGCACGTTCAGAAAACCTTGGACAAACTGAAAATGGGAGGACATCAGGATGCTATGATACAGCATCTAACTGTTGGCATATCACTAACTATTCAAAATGTTCGCTCACCGAACAGATAACACTCAGTGATGTTGAAAGCTGACATTTTTTCTAGGGAAATATCAGTACTGCATATGCCTCAATTAAAAGTAAAGTAAGTACATTAATGTAACATTAAGAGATGGTGCTTTTCTCAGGTAACAGCTCATTTTGTACTTCTGTGCATGAAAATTTTAAGTTTTACATTACAGTGAGCACCACAGGGCAAGATTACGTCAGGAATGCTTTCTACTGAAGAATGTTTTGGGGTCTCTTTCTCCCTACAGGAGAGCCACACAGATGAGCATGAAGGTGAAGAGCAAGTCCACGAACAGCCCCAGCAGCAGGATGAGTACTGACTCACGCAGCATCTCTGACAATTTTCGTTTTGTGTGAGAACTTTCTTCTGGAGAATGGAACATGTGCGGCCTCAAACTTGAAATCAGTTCACTCCCAGTCTGCCATTAACATTTATGTACCATAGTGAGTGCCAGCCAACCACTGCATTCTGTACCAATACTTTGCCAAGATGCATTTGCAGACGTCTTCTTTCAGTGTATCTTCCCAAGAGGTTGTAGGGCTACATCACCTACTGTACATCACTGCAACTTCACCACTTGGCTGCTTGAGATTTGTTCTGCTCTTTAAAAATATATATATTTATTATTTTTTTGGATTTTTCGTCTTAAGTATGATACACTTGTAACTTGTTCTAACATATTTATATTGGCATTTTGTGTGGCAAGGAGTTCCGTACCACTAGCTGTGTCTCTCACTTTGTGGTGCTTTCGCGTTTTCTAGTACATCTGCCTTGGGGCGTCAATTTGGCCAAACAATTGGAACAAAGGGATCCCGTGGATACCATACTCGAGCTGTAATGATGAGGTGTGTTGTGGAGGAAAACGCCTGTGTTGCTCACATTTATTCCCTTCCTGCCTTCACAAATGGCAGGCAGAGCATCTGTTTCACTGGGAGATTTAAACCCCTGTGTTAAGAAGCTCGTTAGAAAGCTGCATGGTATGTTTTTTTGGCTTATTTCTGGAGGAACTCACATCCACTTAAGCTTTTTGAAAATCCTCCCAGTTTCCTGACTAGTCAGTAGACAATTCCCAGCTTTTCTTCCTTCCTGAGGAATCCAGTCCCAGCCTCCAGCTACAGCTCTGCCTCCGCAGAGCTTGGTGCTGAGGGAGGAGAGAAATCTCCTTGGCACAAGTGTAGCTGCAGGACATGGTCTCTGCCACCATCCTTGGCTTCCCACCCCTCAGAAAAGGACAAAGTAGGCCAGCCATTTCTTCTCACTTCCCTTCCCCCTTCCACTGCCCCAGCCATACAAGTACAGAAGACAGACGTTTTCTCACTAGTGGAAAGAATGGGGGGAAAAAACCAGCAACAGCCCTGAACCCCACCCCAAACTCCCTGTAAGTGGGTGGTAGACACTTCACAGGTTTGAATCTTCTTCCAAGACATAGAGAGGCAGTGAGGAGTCCTCCTGGAGACAGGGCACACGCCAGAGGGGGACCATCTGACTGAGGGGCACTTGGCTGCTGTGCTTGGCTGACCTTCCTCCATCGAGGCCAGTGCAGTGCAGAGCCATGTCTGCACTGGAGGTGTCTGCAGTGAGAGTGTTCCCTTCCAGTGTGGTCCCATCGCCCTACTCCAAATTATGGTATTTTATAAACACAGGTATCTTAAAGTATTAGAAGCATTCCTTGTTCTTCTCACAACACTGTGCATTGTAGTCTCTCTCATTATTTAATGCTTGGTTTTCTTGGTCTCTCATTTGATTTTCTGAATTCTGGTTTGTTATGCTGAATTAGCAGGTACGTGGAAACCAAATCCCAACTGGCATTCGCGGAAAAGCTCCACAGCCTATTGAACAGCTAAATCATTTTAGACATTCATAGGCTTCTAAAGCGTTAAGTTCCCAGCTTACGCTTCCACAGAAAGGTTTTCAGTGAGTCAGCCCCCCGGGCACACACACACACACACGCACATGCAGTTTTCCATTCCTAATCAATCTTCTGCAGCTAAGTGGCTCTTAGTTAAATGTGAGAACCCTGCTGTTGTGTTGCACCACCGACAATATATAAAACACTGTTAAGCACCAGAACAGGTATTTCCAGTTTCTTGATCCTCCCCCTGCACAGCAGAAGAGTTTCTGGACCCTGCAGGCCAAAGTTTTCCCAGCCCTGCATCCAGTATTGACCTCACATCCTACCCAGTGATGAAATCAAAGTAATGCAACCTGCAGGCCAGCGCTTTCCTCTCCCATTTCAATTGGTTACAAAAAAGGTCTGGTTTATAAAAATATGTATATTCCAAAATAAGTATTTCCAAGAATCACCACAAATGGGGGAATTGTCATTTTTGTTGTATTTGTGTTTATTAGAACATATGTACTTATTACAATTGTCATTGTAATAAACTGTAGTTCTTCATAATACTGTTGAAGAGCAGTTACTAATTTTTTTCCAGACTCCAGAATGTCCTTTAACCTTTATGGGATCTCTGAATGGGGCAAGGAGTTTGGGATCAGGCTATAAACTTAATTTCATCAGCACCAGTCTCTGCTTGCTGCAGCTCATCCTTCTGCAACACTTGAGCAGATGCATGGAGAGCAATTCAAAGGAAAACATTTTTCTAAAGGTGCAAATGGTTGGGGTTGCTGTGCTCCCCGGACAGTTCATAGCCAGGCTGTTGTGCCTCTCTCCTTTTCTCTCTTTTGAAGCACATAAAAAAAAAAAATTAAAAAAAAAAAAAAAAAGCTGAACTTTGTTTCCTGGAAATTGCTTGTATCCTGTTTCTAATTTGAGGACCATAGCCCTCTCACTGCTTGTGTCAAGGGGGGAGTGACTGATGTAGGGAGCTGGGGCAGTGAAACACCTTGGGGGCACTAAAAATGTGGCTGTGCTGAGGGGAGAGCAGTGTTCTGAAAGGGGAAAGAGTTGTCCTTCCCCCCCACCCCTGTGAGTAACCCATTCTTCTGTTATGGTTTTAATATGCATTTGTAATTACCTTTACTAAATAGCACACCATAAAGCTTTGGTTATATATTAAATGTAAACTGAAAGGAATGTAAACATATGTATTGTTAATTATAAATAGATAAGTAATGGCATAATAGATACAAAAAAAGTCTTATTCAGATGTATCAGTCATTTTACATTATCCACAAACTGTCGCATGATAGAGTAGATTTTTGTCTGAATATGTGAATAACTTGACTTGCGTTTATCTTTTTACATATTTAATAAAAAAATATATGTTAAAATCTGTCTAGCTCTAGAGACTATTCAGAACATTCTAAAATAATACTTCTCTGGATTAAATACATGTTTTTGATTCATCAGGGAGTACCTATGGGAGCAGGAAGAAAAAGGCAGCTGCTTTAAAAACCCAGAAGTTACACTTACCCTGTGTGTGTGTGTGTGTGGATAGGATCTGTTTCCCCAAGAGCTCAGCAACTGTATCCCCTTCTATAAATCAAACAAGAAAATGCATGTATGTATGTGCATGGAAACTGCACACTTTTCTTCATGGTAAATGCTTTCAGATTTCAGAGTGCTAACTCGGTCAGAAACAAAACTGGCAGCAGCCGGGAGGTGAAGAGAGCACTAAAGAAAGGTACTGAAGCTCCCAGTGGACTTCCTTGCAGTGGCCAAGTATTCAGGGATGAATCTTCAATGCAGTACCTAAAAGCCGCTTACATTTTAGATTAAAGGATTAGGTTTTATTGGAAGAAAAGGGGGAAATTCACTGTAGTTCTCACAGCTCTGATCTTTTGTAACACGAGCAGTGCTGCCTCAGTAGTTGCTGCTCAATCCCCAGGCTCTGAGGCTCGGGTGAGGACCCTTTTCCCTGAGCCTCTGCGTAGTCCCACTTGGGGAAGGCTTCTGACAGAGGAGGGGAGGATGAAGCAGGAACACAGCAGCCCATTTCCAACCCAGGTGTTTGAACCTGGGAGAAGGGCTCTTGTTTAGTTGCTTTTTATAAGACTAGGAGGGAAGCATGTCTTTGGGCTAGTGCAAATGCTCAAAAGCATTAAAAAAAATTTTATATTTTCCAGTTCAGGTAGTTGAAAACTTTCTGCCATAATGTTGTGACCAAAAAAATTTATTGTTAGACTGCTAGGTCATCTACATACTGTTATGTGACTTTGCAAATAAATCTATGACCATACAGCCCTATGAACAAAGCATTTTTATTCCTGTTCATTGAACCAGTTGCCATCTAAGATGGCTAATAATTCAGTATATACACTGTGCAATACACGATCTTTTTATACTTGTCTTTATAGAGGTTGTAGTGACAAGTTGCTTTAAAGAGGAAAAAGAAAGCTATTTGCCATGTTTTCATGTAGAAGGTGAAAAAGCAGAGCTTAATGTCCTTTAAAAGTGATTCTGTATTTCTCTTTAGAAAGGTACCAGTGCAGGCAGGTTGTGGTAGTTCAAGTTTTATAATTTCATTTAATGAGTATTTCTAAATACTCCATTACAGTGCATCAAATTTCACTGCTTCTCTGACCCTTATTTCCAACTGTTTCCTAAGTAAGTGCAAGACAGATGGAAAAGGAAAGGCCTGTCCACAGAGTTTCTCCAGTGCAACCACATTCAATCCAGAGTTATTTTTGTTTATTGTATTCTAATTCTTTTCTCAGAATTTCCTCCAGATACTTGTGATGGACGGGTAAAATATAAACTGCCTTTACAGAGCAGGTGAGAGTTTTGTGGCAGTGTATCTGGTACTGATCGCAGTATTTAACTTCAAACCTTGAGACTGCTGGGTGCATTCAACAACATCAAACTCGTCATTCCCCTTCAAACACAGTCAGAACTGCCTCTTATGGGGAACTTCATTAAATAAAGAGCCTTCAGACTTACTCCCAGGGAGTCCTTGGGCAGTTGGGGAGTGTCTCTGTGGAGACCCCACGCTCCTGGGCACCACGCAGGGTAAGGGCACGGCTACACCACCAGTGAGGAGGAAGGCTGGGAGTGGCCTCTTTTAGCTCGACCACAGTGGTGCCATCCTCCCTTCCCTGCAGCGCTCCTGGCAAACCCTCAGACCCAGCATTAAGAGGATGACCTGTCCCCTCTGCCTAACTCAGACCTGAAGCTGCTTGATCTGTGACTCCATCTGGTGCTCCTTCGGGGGGTGGGACCCTCAAGGTCCTCATTAGGTAGGCAGAACACGAATGCTTTCAAAGTGTAAGAAACTTTCCAAGTCAGAGTGGTATTTCTGCTTTGTGCGGAGGGGAAGCTGAGGTGCAGGCTTGTCCCCTGGTACCTGTGCAAGAGCTGCCAGGGGAAGTCAGCCCTGCTGGTGTTGTCATCAGGCAACTGCTGTCACGGGTGGTACCTGCTTAGGCTGAAGCTGTTCATACGACTTGTCAGTGCTCAGCTGAAAATGTGCATAGGAGCTACTGATGTTAGGGCAAGTTAACTGGAGGCAAAAAAATGACGGGGCTAGTGATAAACCCAGAGAAACGGTCTAAGAACCAAAAAAGGTGAACTTCAGGCTCGGCTCAGCAGCTCAGAAACTGCACTTCTGCCCGGCTTCTGGCACGTGAGATAATTAATAGTTAATAAACGCGCCAGTCTGTCAATCACATCCCTCTGGGCAAGAAATGTAATCTTGTGCTTACCGTGGGGAAGTGGACAGATTGTTTAATTAGCGCTTCAAGTCCACAAAGTCCCTCTGGCTAGGGCAGCATATGAAAAGAGATGAAACTCAAATTCTTACTCCCTCCTCCAAGGCACCCAGAAAACCTGCGTGTATTATAGATAAAGGGAGTAGTTTACATCTGCATGCAAACGTGTAATGTTTAAAAAAAAGAGAACATTTTCTTGTTTCTTCTGACGTTTTCTAAAGCCACAAGAATTTGCTTCAAGCACACAGGCAAATAATGACTTGTTTAGCATTTTGCACTCGTAGATGATGTTGGACTGAAACTAGTTTTGCAGAGAAATGTATGAGTCTTCGAAGGTTTGCTGGCCAAATTTATTTTCAGCTGTTTACCTTTGTAGGCTGTATTGTTTGTTGCTACTGAAATATAAACAGTGAGCTTGTAACTGCCTAGAAAATAAATAGAAAGGCCAGCTACTGCTGTATAGAGCCTGCATTTCTGACAGATACCGGTCAGCCGAGACTTGTCTTAATGCTGAGAATGGGACAAAAATCATACATTTCAAAAACACTTTACCCATAGCTTTCTGAGCTCATTCTCTTGTGTTCACACATTCATATGAGGTGAGGAAAAGCTTGACTGTGCATAAGCCCTTCAGGAGGTTGTATGGAAGAAGTGAGTTGTGAGAAAATAAATATGGCAAATGAAGCAGGCACAGATGTCTGAGTGGGAAGGACATGCAGGGAGCATTTGCATTGCTGGGGTCCCACTGGTGACTAGGCTGTGCAAAACCAGTGCTGGTTATAAGCCACTAAGGATCTCATGAAACCTGGCTTGGATTTATCCAGGACTTTGGACACAGTGGCAAGGAGGAGGAAGACAAGAGAGAGGCGAGGCATACAGCTTAGTTAAAAGAATAAATATCAACAGAACAACTTGGTAAACTCTGCAGGACAGGCATCCTCCTCTGAGATGAAGCATCTTGCTGCATAGCTCATTGTCGCAGTGGTTCAGATATCTGTACTGTTCTATTCTTTGGTTATTTTAATCAGATTCATTCCAACTATTTATCACATCAGAAAAGCTGCAAATCTCCACGTCAGGTGTTACAGTCTGATCATAATGCAGGTGTTCACTCTTGGACGCGTTTCTTCAGGGAAAAGATGTAAATGTTCAGGTGCTCACTCAGCTGCCTGCCCTAAAGAGAAATCACAGAGATTAGCAATCTGTTTTGTGTGTGCTTCACAATTCACTGCCTCTCGTCTCCCTGTCAGAGGGGGAGGACACAACCACAGTCCTCCCTTACTTGGGGACCAACAAGTACACAGCGACCTGTCAGTATTCCAACAAGAGAGCTGTGGTCCTTGCATTCCTCTTGCTGCACACTGCTGGGAAGTTAAATGGGTACAGACCAGATTCACAGATGACATAAGCTGTGATGGAGCTGGGCTCCCTCAGTCAATAGTTTTTTTAGTCAATTGAGCAGGTATTTCCATTCTGACCCCCACCAACAGGCCTGTATCGACGCTGGGGTAGACTCTACTGTGACACCAGTGTCTGCAGACAAAAGCTTCTTTCAAAGAAAAATCCTTACATCCCAGTGCTGTGTCTTAAATTAAAAAATGCTGAGCAATTCCCTCTGAAATCTTATCTTTGCCATGCAAGGTATTTTATCTAAAAGCTAACCCCATTAAAACACTTGCTTAGAAGAATTATTTGACAATTAGAAAAGAGGGCATCAATAAAGTAAAAATTAATTTAAGCACTAATTCAGATGACAATAAATGACAACTGAGATCTAGCAGAGACAAAAATGTACTGGTAAGATTGAATGAACTGGAGAACTATTCATGTCTCTAGCTTGAGAGATGCTAACAGAGGGCCAAGAAAAAATTGGGACAGCTATTTTGCCTGCTGATTCAAAGTTGACCTTATTTTATTAATTCTATTTATGTCACTTTGCATTTTACCTTCCTATTTCTTCCATCAAGTAACCTAAGGAAGTAAAAAGGCAAAAAAGAGAGGTGGGTGCATTCATGCCACATGGGTCGACTGCTACGTAAAACCAGTCCATGATTATTCTTATACTGGTGGGTTTAAAGCCAAAACCAGTTGGCTGCATTGGAATATTTCAAGTCATGGAAGTTGCTGCATGTGCAAAAAGGCATTGCCTGCAATAAACTGACATTGTTAAAAACTTCAGACTAAATAAAACAACACGCTGGATAACCACAGTACATAACCAAACAGACTCCCAGACAATGCCCCAGCCAGCAGCTGTTCCCAGACCCCTCGGAGCTGCCCGCTCACCACGCAGACCCCGTAGTGCAGGTGGGCAGCCGTGACCAGGCCGGTGACCGCGCCAAGAACCGCTTCCTCCGTCCAGCCCAGCAGCCCGGAGATGGCCGCGCACACCACCAGCGCCAGCGGGAGCAGGAACCAGTGGAACAGCTCCGGCCGGGTGCTGCTCATCTGGCAGATGATCACCTTGCACTGCGGGAGCAAAAGGGGCCAGGTGAGAAGCGCTGGGCCGTAAGGAAAAGCACATCCGTTTGCTCCGCGCGTTGCTTTGGGTGAGGGGGAAGCAAGGCTGCAGTTCAAAATGGGGCGTGTTTCTGGGGAGAAGGCTGCTGTACGTACCCCTGGGTGCCTCAGTGAGTCCCAAAGGACATGGTTACAAGTAATTTAAAATGCACACTTTCCTCGAGACAGTGTTTTGACTTCGGCTTCATTAGCTGAAGCACGTCTTCACAGAAGGGGAATTTGTTCGCCACCTTACGTTTTCACAGAGGCTCATAAAGTTGTGATCCCAAATCAAATGTGCCACCACTTAATCACTGGGAGTGGGAGAGTGTGCTGGTATTTTAATTGCACGGCATGACAGAAATCTCTTCTGGTTCATTGTATACAAGGGAGGGAAGCCAATATATGACATTTTCACATCCTGTTTTTCTTTTCTAGCACTCCTTTATGTACTAAAACACCAATTTCTTGGCTGGATCGTGGCAGTGGGCTCCCTGGAGATGTAGCTGGAGGCCCAGAGAAAGGGATCCCAATCAAAATGGCAGAAAAAAATGAATATATGGTGCATGATTTAACTGAAAGCAATTAGCTTAATTCTGCTGAGTTCTGGAAACATAATGAGAGGAAATCACTTCAAGTTCAGCATTTTAAAACCAGTTAAGCACACGGAAGTGTTTTGCCTGGTCTAGGCTCCTTAAGAAATGTGTCTCATATACACCATGCCCTTTACAAAAAAAAGAAAAAAAGGAATTTAGGCACATCTGAAATATTTTATTGATCTCAGTTTCACTCAAAACTGAAACATAGTTAAAAATAGATTTTATGTATCCTGAAAACAGCAGAAGAATGAAATACTCATTCCCTGTGCAGTGCCTGAAATCTTACGACAGCAGCAGTAGGAGTCTGACTATAGGGAAGAAATACTGCCTTTACTGCCTGTGCTGTGGAAGCTGAAGAATGCAAAAATAAACCATGGAAAAATAATTAACTTTGAATAATGGAAGAAGTAAGCCTTTGTACCTAATGTTAATAATTTCACTTACAATGTGTTCTTAGTATTGATTGTGAACTTTTTTTTTTAATAACACTGGTTTTACGAGTCCTTTGGGAATCATTCCAGAGGGTACCAGAAATTGCTAAAGCAATCTCTATGCTGTAATTTCTCTGGCTACATAATTGAACCTGTCCAGAGGTTGGGTTTCACATTGTTTTAAACCATTATTATATATTTGGGCGACCAAATACATGGTCAAAGGCATGAGAAGTTCCAGACACTGGAACTGGAATGGCAGGCAGAGAAACACGGTCTGCAGTTTGTGGTCTGCAGAACAGGTAATGGAAACCCAGTGTGTCAGGTTATCACGAGAAGAAAAGTATTGCCATGACAAGCCTTACTCTGATGCTGGAGGAAATGTGTGTGAGGGACCAGAGGAGGTGAAAGGAAATACAGGCTTGATTTTCAACTTTAGAATGTTATAAATTCCAACCCATACATTTTTAATGCTTGCTTTTAAAATGTTAAAACTTTCAGCTAACATGCATACATTTTTAATTCACACGAGCCTCCAACGCTGCAGTGTATGTTTTGGAAAAAGGAAAAACAAGGCCTGAGGAATGTATTGCACTCAATGTCTGATAAACTGCAGTCTATAAGGAAACTTCTGGTTTGCCTTACTATTTTTTTTTCTGCAAGCATCCTGCCATAGTCACTCTTGGTTGGTTAAGATGTATGTGCAGAACATGCCATCTGCCAAACTCTGAAAGCATTTTCCCTACTGGCATGAAGTAATTGTATTTCTCATTTTGGAATCTACACTATTCTCTTAAGAAAAAGGGGTAGATTAGGTAACGAATAATGCATACAATAAAACTTACACATCTGAAAATAACCTCATTTTTGTGAAATTAAGCCCTTAAGATGAAACAGTTTGATTTGTGACCCTCAGAAATGTACATTTTTAGGACACATCTAACAAACATCGCAATTACTATTTTTTTCCATTCCTGAACACAAATTTCTAAAGGGGTTATGCTTGCTCTTTTAAAATCCTATATTTTTCAGGATCTCTCTCACAAGGCAAGGCACTTCAAGCCTCTCACTTTTTAAATTGGATGTTGCATTACTCAGTGGCAAGGTTTTAGATGGTGTTGGAGACTATTTTCCTAAGATGACACTACTGACTACCCTCTGGGGCATTTTAGCTGAAATAGAAGAACAACTTTCTGCTTGGCTGCTCTCCTGGCAAGAAGAGAGGCAAAGGGCTTCCCCCAGAGAAGAAAGCCCTGGGTTACCTGCACCACTGTCTGGCTGCCCATGCTGGAACTTCGCAGAGGTTTATTTTCCCTCATAGGCAGTAAAGCGGGGAAACTGGTCACAGTGATGTGGTACAGGAGAAACTAACCTGTGGGCAGAGAGCCATCACAGGAACCCTGCATCTTTCCTTTCCCTAAAACATGCTGTCAGTGGTACAGCCTTATTCCAAATGGTGAAGGGAAAATGTAGGATCAGCTGAACTGCAGGGTACAGGAATATACATGTACCACACTAATGGGCACAAGAGCAAGGGGAAGCTACAACTCCTCTGCTCTTACTAGAAAATCTATGCCACTGTTGATCTTTCTTTTACATTGACAAGTCTCCTGTTCTGCCTATATGTTGGGGAGTATCTGTTATATTTCTAGAAGGCATCCCTAGGGTTTTCATAAACCCTCAGAATAAAACCCAAACAAATCAGCGCCCTTGCAAAAATGTTACACTGTGGCAGAGTAGGTGTTTCAGTGTCCCTAGTCCAGACAAGTGTTGTGGTGTATTTTTATAAGACAGAGTGTAACACAGAGGTAGAGGAGCTGTGTGACTCTGCTGATTTTAGTTACATTTTCTGTTCCCTTCTGTTTATTCACAGAAAAATAGGAAGTTATCTCTAAATAATACCACCTCCTCAAATATACTTACAATAACATTTGAGAAAGCAACCCCAACCATCCATAAAAACAGTCTGGGTTGCTTTGCTAATATGTTGCTTGGAGATAAAACCACCCAGACTGTAAGAAGAACGAACAGCAACAGAGGTGACACAAGAGGTAGCAGTCCTTCATACAGAGAATCATTCTTCAGTGTTTTCTTTAAATGTGCTCTGGAAACAAATACAATAATTTTATGAAGAAACAAAATTTATCAATTTTATTGCTACACAGTAACTTCAAACTCTGGACTAAAATCAGCCCAAGAATTCATCTTGCAACACAGCTACCTGTGCAAATGTGCTAGATACCCAGACATTTTACAAGAAATTGTAGTATACTCAAGTAATATTTATTTCTGGGGTTGAAAGGCAGCAAATGACTCCACTTTCTGTCAGCTAGGGGGATCGTAACTGTAAGATCCACAGCTTTTACCTGTATCTTGCATTTTTGTCCTTCAGACAAACCTCATTCTGAGGTTATAAAAGGAGTAGGAAGCTCAGTTTTCTAGAGTCCACTACCACTAAACCATTCCTTCATACCACTAGTTCAGAAGAGCAATTTTGTGTTTGAAGTGTACTAGGAAATGTCCTGTTTAAAATCTCTGAACATATGTATTTATAGAAACAGCTAGACAAAAATCCAAGAAATATCTTTCTCATGCCAAAAAGGAATACTCTTCTCCTAAAATAACAACTGAGAACAGGCATCAGGGTGAAGAAAGAGAGGAGATGACTGGAAAACTCAAATCCCTCATCACCAAAGAGCTTGTGTGTGCATCCTTCAAGCAAACCTGACTGGAAGTTTAAAATGATTGTGCTTTTGTGTTCAGAGGAATGATAAACCCACCGGAAGCCTTGAGAGGAACTATGTCAAATACTGACTTGAAAAGGAAAACACTAAAGTCCTGGCAGGAAAGGAAGGAAACCCAAACGTGAATGTTCATTGGGGTAAATGCTGCTACTGCCATGGGCTGACATACACAAGGTGCTTCCCTCCTCCTCTCAGTCACCCCTAAACCAGAGTCCCTGGCACCTCTGGCTCCCAGCCCCCTGCCCCACAGCTCAGCCTTTCTGCAAGTCCTCAGCCTTTCCTGCCCCTCTCCTGACTCTCCATGCTTCCTGTCCCAAACCTGGGGCTGTCCATGATTTGAGTAACTACGCTGAGTACTGCAACACAAAGAGGGCTGTGTAGGAGAGATGCCATATTGTCTTATAGTCTCTCCAAAACGTAAATCTTAATATCAGTTTCCACTAATTCCTGCAGACAGGCAGTGACAGTCCCTCCTCCAGGACACTTAGGACCTGAAAGACCTGAAGTGACAGACGAGTGAAATGAGCTAGCAAATACTAGTGGAAGGCAGGCAGCATTAATAAAAATAGGCCATTGGAGTATAAACTAAGCGTGCATAAAATTCCGAGGTGCAGCAAGCCAGCTCTTAGATGAAATCACAGCTTGCCACCTGCCTAGCTTGTATCTGATAGCAATCATCTGCAGACTTCATACAGAGAAGAGTTTTACAGAAGGACCTGGAAGACAATGAAGTACTTCACAGAGTTCAGGATGGTAACTACAGAATTTTACCTAGCACAGGCAGAAGTTACAAATCACATTCAATTGCAAATAAAATGCAGCGTGTGTTACTACAGAGCCTTTATCAGTTTACTCTGCAGGACCACTGTGAGAGTGCCCTGAGAACAGTAAGTGAAAAGAAAAAGAGAGAGTTGTAAACATGGAAAAGAAACCAGTCAGATTCTGAAAACTCTCCAGAAAAATCTTTTACTACACTATCAGGACAGCATCTGGATGAAAGAAGCTAGGCTACTTCAAGCATTACATTTATTTCTAAGTGAGGAAACCATGAAATATACAGAATTAAATGGGAGGGGATAGAACTTACTTAATGTTAATTAACTTACCTGTGAATGTTGTATAGTGTTTGTGGAAATGAAAGAAATAAACTGAAGCCTGGAAGAGAAAAACATGAATATGTAATTCTACACTGATGACCTCAGAGTTTTCTCATATGATAACAGAGCTAGTGTGCTATTCTAAAAATGACTCTGTATTCCTGTACTCATTTCAGGATTTGAACAGAGTTTGAAGACTTTAGGCAATAATAAAATCATCTTTTTTCCAAAAGCTAGCTCCTAGAAATAGTTGCTGATACAGAGTTTCTTGTGTAATGAGTGACAAAACCAGAAAAGTTTTTAAAAATTCTGATATAGCTAAGACGTAGGATCAATAATTTGTCATACAGGTTCCTCTGCTGGACCCAGGACAGCCCTACTTTGCATGAGCTGCTGTCTATGTAGGAAAATCCAAGTCTGACACCAAAAGCCTTCCAATGGAATACAGAAAGACAATAAACTTCAGGTTGGGCTGTTCACATTACTGGGGAAATAACAAGTTAAAAATATTAAGGATCAACTAATGATCTAGTTTGATAATATAATAGAGGAAATGAATTAATTTTCATGACACGTCCATCATTTGAACAAGTGAGAGTTTTTTACTATTTTTTTAATACAGCTGTGATGTTTCTGGAGCTCAGCTTCAACCCACAAAGCACGAGGGGTTTGCCTTGGCTAACGCTGCGCCTCCCTGCACTGCTGCTGGTATTATCAACACAGCTGCCAGCAGCCCCAGGGCTGCCTGAAGTCTCAGTTGTACCCCCTCTAGAACCCACATCCAACATGAGCTGATCCACCCACGAGTCGAAGACCTTCAGCAAGTGGAAGCTTGAGATTTAAACAAAAAAAAGCCACAATATGAGTCAGCCTAACTAGGTGAAAATGTATATGACTTCTTAATCTCTGTAATTCCCGGTAGGGCTCTTTGGGGTTTTTTCCCAGCCCACTTTCTGTGTATTGAGGGCTTTTCCCTGGTCTGTTTGCTGCTTGGAGATTGCTCTGGGTAGCACATTTCTGCATGGCTTTTATATTATAGGGCATCAGGTTTGGGTTTGGTACACTAAATTAGTACATAATTCCTATTTTGTTAGGGGTAGGAAAAGCACTCTGATGTGCTAAACCTTCTGGTTGTGCCCTAAAACATTTCATTTAAGAAACACACTGTGCAGTCGGTACAGGAAAGTAGGAAACTTTAATCTCATTATTAGAAATAAGGGGGGGAAAAAGAGTGACTAGAGGAAAGAGCTGATTTAAGATGACTTTGCACTGGGGCTAACGTGACACAGCAGAGTCGTGAGAAATGTCAGTGTTTACCCTTCAGTCCTCATCAAAGACATACCCAAGTGTTAACATGCTCTGGCCACAGTGGCAATTCAAGAGAAGGAAACAAACAAAAAAAGCAAGAATAGCAGAGATCAGGATTGTTGGAAAAGAGAAGTAAAAAGGAACACAACAGACAATCTATCTCTCCAGTCTTTCTGGTTATCTGCTAAAGAGAAGGAAACAAAGAATTGGAAAAAAAAACCCAGAATAGCCAGCCCGTAAATAATTTCAGGTATTGCATTTTTGTCATGTTTACTTTTTGATTTTGTTTTTTAAAACAGAGCTCTGCTTCTTTACTATGGCAGAAGCTCCCTACCAAACAGCTGAAGGATGTGCAATTGAAGTAATATCCCAAGTATTTTGTCAAGATACTTCTAAAATTCACAGGCTTAGTGCCTACAGAGTGATCTGTGTTTAATGTGCACTCCAGTTAGTTATGTTTTCTATTAGGCAGGGAGCACTAGTTCAATAAAATCTTGAGTTACGTACAGCAGTTCCAACATCTGTATCACATTAGAGCAGACATGAGACAAAACATTGACTCTTGAGGTTAAATCTAAATTTCCTGCTGCAATCCTGAAGTTTGATTTGTTAGGAGAAAAGCAACCGAGAGGAACAGAAATAGAGACTAGAACTAGAAATAGAATTCAAAGACCAATGGTTGCCAACAATTTGTTATTTTTATGAAGTGCCATTCTAGTTAGAAATAACACATTGACCACAAACAGTCCCCCAGCTAGCTAAAAGCCACTTTCCAAATGGGGCAGTTCCACCAGTTACTCCCCTGTATTTTTACATGGCTTTGCTTTCAGCAGAGTGAGAACTGAAGATGCAGCAGGGAAAGCAAAGGGTGTTCCCCTGTTTCTTATGGGATTTTCAGAATTCCATCATTTCCTACAACATGTTGCTTTCCCATCTTTTTTTAGCTGAGGAGGCCTGGCTTGGGGGCTGCTTTTGGTACTCATTAAGTCTGCTTTTTAATTGGCATTAAGAATCCCTTTGTGTCCAGGAGCTAAACTGCTGCATCCGCATTGCTGCCATTCCCTGCTGCTCTGGGGAACAAAAGGTGCAGCCTGGAAAGCAAACCCACTGCTGGCTCTCTGGCACTCAGCCACCCAGGCACTGCCCAAGTGATGATCATGGAGCTTTATTTTGTTTTTAATGTCCTAAAATACATATTTTATTTTAATATAATTTTAATCCAATTTTAGCGTATTAGATGTTTTTTAACACATTACAAAAAGTAGAATTTCTCAAGTGTTCTTAGAAGTAGTACTGCTCTTCAAGTATTCTTTAGTTTCTTCTTTAGTATTTTCCCATTTTTCACCTGATTTAAAATCCAAGACCCAAGTGCAAGAACACAGGCCCGTATTAAAGGCAGAAATACCAAAGCACAGATGGGTGGCACAGATACACACAGGGAATTCTTGTGTCATGCTAGGCTGAAGGTATCAAGCCCAAATCCTCGGATTTAGGTACAATCCTATCGTCAGTCCTCTGCCTTGCACATTCTAGACTCTCTTTTCAGAGAAATAAACATTTTTAAAGCTCTTTATTGGGAATTATTCGGTCCATATTAAAAAGTGCCAAACAAAACCATAAACAAACAAACAAATCCCAATGCATTCAGAAATTCAGGATTAAAGACATGTCAGAAATGAAGAAATTAAGGCATTATCTTTTTTTCCCAAATATATATATAAAAACACACAGATACATACACAGACATGCATATAAATATATGTATGTATATACATGTGTGTAAGAGAGCAAAAGGCAATTCCCATCAATTTTAGTGACAAATCTAGATTTCATTTGGTGCTTTCAAATTCAATTCCAAAACAGTAAGATGTTGTGTGATACAGTTGAGTAAATTACTACTAATAATAATAATTTTTAAAAGCTAGGATGTGATGGATACCATGGTACATTGTCACCTATGTTATTTAGACTAGCAGTAATCTATTTTAATTATATGAGGGCATTTTAAACTCTCACGTAACTAAATTTAAAGACCGCTGAAGACCTGCAGGAGGTCCGGCTGTTTCTGAGACATGCTGCAGTTACTTACTGTGGCTGTGGCACCTGAGTTAATTTAGGCATTTCTGCAAAATACAGACTTGCTTGTTGTAGAGAAAGAGAGGGCACGGCCAGAATCGAAGTGCTGACACTACTGTCAGTTCTAGCAAATGCTGTTTCAGGAAGCAACAGCCCCACGCTGGCGCTCAGACAAAGTAAACAGCCTGATGCAGGGAGCCACGCTTCTGAAAATACAAAACCTCACAGACTGTAAACACCTCTAAATAAAGAAGCAACTCCAAGACACCTAAACCACTAAACAAGTTCTGCTTCTTCAAAGGAAGAACAATCTTAGCTGTTTATCTTCTCCACACCTTTGCTATCGTAAATCCCCTTGGTTGATAAGGTCCTGACAAGTGAATCACCCTTAAACTGTCCTAAGAAGAGCACAGAAATTTTATTTGTTAAGAACTGACTTTCCTGATAGTTAAAAATTCAAAAATGAGGCAGTGCAATACAGGGATGTAATTTTAGGTGAAGATTGCACTGGAAACTGCATGTATTTGTTGAGGAAAGTACCATCCCTTTTGGGCTCCCCTGCCCAAAAAATACTCCCCAGAGCATTCATCCCCCTTTGAGAGGCAGGGAAGAGGTCTGTGCAAACCTTCTCCTGGGCATATTCAGAAGCTGAGCAACTCTCTAACAGTAGGCAGTTTACCTGCATTTCATCTTACAAATGAAATACTATCACTCTCCTCATTCTTCAATTGCCAGCACCTCCACATGGCCTTCTTCAGAACCCTGCTTGGCCTTTCCACCTCTAGATTAGTAATTCATCCTAGTCAACGCTTGCCATAAAGAAAGGGGATGTTACCATTTACCTTTCTTAACCACTAAAAAATATTAGACAAACAGACAAAAAAATTTAGATTCAAAATATTCAGGCCTCTATATTACCTTGGAAAAATATTTAAATACTTTTTCCATTTTTTTTTTTCTTTTCAGATTCCTTGCACCTTTAGAGCAGCTAGACATATGAAAATATCTTAACACACTGAATGTTTAGCACACTGATCAGTGCCTGGAAGCAAGTTTCATCCAAAGGTGAACATTTAGAAGCACTTATAACCGGAACAGCAGCTTTTTATGGAACAGTGTGACCTTCTCAGGCATGTCTTGAGAAGACAACTCTTGTAATTGATTGTGCAAATAGATAATTGCATATTGAGCTGTCTCAATATGCAATTACATTACATTACATTTTATTATTATATAAAATGACAAACTTAAAAACACTTAGTAATTGGGGGGGGGGGAAAAAAGCTTAGAAAATGAGTATATAAACTGCAGACTAAATTGAGCCTGTAAAGTCTGAATACATTAGGGTGAAAAATACACCCAAACTACACAGTATGAAATGATTTTACAGGGATTAAGGGAACAGTGTAAACATGAACACTGTCTTCATGCACAAAGTAGGTTTTGTATGTTTAGCATCTAAGATATTTCTTGAGTATAAAGATTGTAAAGGGATGCATTTATCATGTTTTTGAAAAGAGACGTATTTTTATCATGCCGGTTGATTTTATACGTTATTTTCAGTGTCTAAGGAAGTACACACTGCATTTATCTTTCTTGAACTGAGCTGTAAGATAACAATTAGCATTTGGAGGGATTTAATACAGGCTGAAGAATTAGTTTATGGATGTAGCTGCTTCTTTGATGTACTTCTGTTCACACATCATTCCCTTTCTGGGCAAAGCAAGAACTGAGCACCAGAGAAACGGTGCCTTTATTTGAAAAGCCCAGTCTGGCTTCCAGAAGGACCCTGCCAGGCGAGCTGCCTTGTTTGACCTTCTCCTGGGGCTCCCAGCGCCCCTGAAATGACTCCTCACAGCTCAACACCACCGAGCTCATTCCCACCTGTAATCAGCATCCCGTGACACTGCTCTGCCTCCGGCCTTGAGCGCCCTGCTTTTCTGGGTTATTGTTCTGACTGCTTCAGATGAGTTACTCCCAACATGAACTCAATGGTTTCTTAAATTATATCTCAAGTGACAGGTGAGTATTCACACCCTTTACTTTAATGAAGCCTCGCACAATCTGTCACAACAATGCCTTAATAAATGTTAAACTGGTGACAGACATGCAGAAGCCGATTCATGTTAACCACACTTCAAACAGGACTGGTCAAAGCCTGTCAGAGCAATAACATTTTGAAAACATATCACTTAATGTTTAGTCATTTAACTAGTCATCATTAAGGCAGAACCATCAGCCACTTTGCAATGGGAACTATAGGAAATCACTACAGAATGACTTATTCATATGGGGCAGAAATTTATAACTTGACCGTGACCTCCTAAACATTTTCTGACACTGAAAGGAGGGCAGGCTGCTGTGTGATCAGCCATGGCAAGGACTTGTGTGTCCTCTTTTGATACATAGGATGTAGGACAGTGTAAGGACAAGGCACTGTTTTAGATGGATAACTATGCTTTCCCACTATGACGGACTTCAAATAATTGGCACGTTTCAAATGTTATGACTTGGCCTCATCATTAGTTTTTTGCTGCTATTATGTATTCATTTATGTATTTACTCCTCATTTTATGTACTTAAGTAGCTCAGAGAAGAGTGACCTTCAAGGAACACACTCTGCAGAAGTCAGAACAAAACCCAATCCCATGCATATCATAGGAAAAGCATTCTGAATGCTTTGGCCCCATCTCTAAAAGAAAGGTCAAGTTTCAGATCTCTGACAGATATTAGTACTCAATTCACATTTCATTTTAAAACATGTTCTTTGAAAATTTGTTTCAGCTTTGCCACAGGCTTTGGTAGCCACTGGGCACTGTTGACCAGACATAGCGGACTCAAACCTGACACTATGTCTAGATTACAGAATTGTCTGCCCCATGTGCCACACACTGGTGAAATACATCATGTCCACTCCATGCTTAAGTGATCCTTTTCCCACAGAACCTCTTCTTGTGGTTGCATTTAATACCGAGAAGGAGCAGGAAAGTTTCTGTGCATGCAGGAGTCATTTTTCCAACTTGCCTTTTCAAGGAACAAAGCTGAGGTGCTAAGACTGCTTGTTTAGGTATATCCCACCATAACTTCCAATCCCTCAGTCAATTCTGAACAAACTTAATGCACTGAAAGACATTTCCAGTAAGACACATCTCTCCATGAGGAGATTATTATAGCCTGAACTCAAATTTTATTAGACATTATAAAATCTATCTCATAGAGAGCAACTATGAATGTCCCAAGCATGGGAAATGTTTCACTCAGAATATACACCTACAGATCATTTAACAGCAACGGGAGACAGAGACCATCATCAATTAGCAATGTTGTTCCTCAACTACAGATGCCTACCTGTCAGTGAAAAGCTTCTTACAAAGTCTACAGAATCACTGGTGGTAGTAAAATTTATGTGCAGGGTTGACTGCTTTAAAACGCTTATTGTAAATATTTTATATTGCTCTCAACATGATGGCACAGTGACAGGGAATGTTAGGCGTTTGGGATGCCCTGGAGGGGTGAAAATAAATGATAGCTCTCACCTCAGTGCTGCCCTTTGAAGGGACCCTAGTTAGCCAGATAATGCTAGGGGACAACTGTGGTTAAAACCCAAGGGAGCTTTTGGAGTGTCATCCACAGGAGCCCTGATGAGTGCAGAAGTAATTAGTTCCAGATGAGCACACAGGCACATAACTTTCAAAGGGCCTGTCTGCTCCCATGCTAGGAGAGAAAAGGTATTTCTGCCTAGCAGCCAGGACAACATGCTCTGGAAACAGGAGAAGGACCTTCTTTGCTGGTTTGGTGTCCAGCTAGGTGTGTGTTTCGGAGCTGAAGGATGGAATTGCATTCATTGACAGAGAAAATTATGGGATTGTGTTTGATGGGTAGCTGAAAAAATCCCATTAAATGCTATGCAGAAGTTTCTCTGTTTCACAGGGTATTCCTCTGAGGCTGGTACTCAGCAGCCCAAGACTTGGCTTTCCTACAGGTGTTCTCAGTGTGCCAGACAGTCCCCCGGAACATATACAAAGCTCTCTATCCTAAAACATCTAATCTAAACACCAGTATTGTTGCACTTTTATGTATATCTTTGTGTGTTCTGGCACCTGATAAAAACGCCATTATTTTCAATGAGTGAGTGTCACCTGGTGATACCACAGCTTCCTCTGAGGAGGTGCTTTCGCAGAGTTCATCCTTAGGTTATACATGGGCTATTTTTTTTTTCCCAGAAACTCCAGGAAAGACATCAGAAAAACACTCTTGTGCATCTCGTTTGGATTTCTTCCCACAACAGAAGGTAGTAGCTAAAGCCCAGCTGTGCTCGGAGAAGTGACGGCCCAGCAGCTGAACTCCTGTTGTGTACAGAACAGTAAAAGCACCAAACAAATGCCAAGTGTTGATGGAGCAGCTACAGGTTCATTGTTGGAAGGACCACTAGTGACTACTAAATGCCACCAGACGGTTAAGGACAGCGAGTTACGGTTTAATGGCTCCTCTCAGGATCCTGGGAAACTAGCTTGTAAAAAGCACCAGAGGCCCACTTTGTTTTTAAGTAGCCACAAAGGCATTTAACTGAGCAAGCCAGAGAGTGAGTTCTCTAATACAAATGGTTCTGCTGAGGAAGACATACTTGCTGCAGTCTCTCTAAGGGGGAGAATAATTGAATCTCCTGGCTGCTGGGCCCTCGATGTAGGTACTTTTTCTGCAGTCACAGTTGGGTCGGTCCTGCAATTTACCACAAGCTTCTAAAAACTTTACATATCCATAATCACTGCACACAGGTTATCAAATGATAACCACCTTAATCACTACTGCTGAGCTGAGATTCAAACGTGTGGTGAAATGGCAGTGCTTTCTGGAGCAGCACAACCCTCAGTGAAAGGATACTACTTTTTTAACATTTAAATGGAGTGTCTGTTTTTAGGAGATTTACTAAGCACTGTGATGATTCTGTAACACAGAATCAACCAAGGCCATTTCCTGCATACTTTAAACCCACATTTAACTATAATCAAGCTGCAAAAGTCACCATGTTACTGGCACTGTGGATAGTGTGTGAGAGACAGGGTTTTTAGAGAAACCTTTTGGCTCCTACTTAAGTCTACTCTGCTTGGGACAATGATGGAAGAAATACTATTCTGTGCTGTGGATCCATTCATACAAGCATACCACAGAAGACAGAAGCAGTACTTCTTTCTACTGCTAATGAAACAGTCCATCAAACCTTGCTTTGCAGCTGGTTTTGGTAGAGTATGAAAAAGGATGCTACTCCTGCAGATTTGATGACACGGATATGCTTCCCTTCCACAAACATTCCTACTGTGTTGGACAGTTTGAATTAAACCTCCATCCATGGCTTCCCAAGTGCAAGGGAAGCCGTCAGTGTACTCCCTGAATGGGCTGTCATGTGCCTTAGTGACAGGAACCAAAGCACTGATGTGCGTCGTGCAGAACAAGTGCATTCAGTGGGCCGGCCCCTGCTAGCACCTAACGCTGGCCTCACCTGCCACTTCTGGGCAAGCCAGCATCCATCTCCCCTGGATTTGCAGTGCTGCTCCGAGAGCACAAATCACTCCCTATCTACAGCTACACCTGTGTCAAGATGAAGGATTCACGGATTATTGAAAAGGCAACTACTGTTTGTTCCCGTTCCTTTCTTTCTTTTCCTCAGAGTGCCTAAATCAGGCCTGACTAGAAAAAGACTGCATAGTCTTGGTCACACAGATTCAGTTTTATACTTTGGGTAAAGCACAAAACCATGTCCTTGCACACGCTGCTCATTATAAAGCACACCTTGAAAGCTGGCTCCTTTCTAATCTGGGAATTCTGGGAAGTGCTGCTGGGGTGGGAAGTACCTGCTGAAGACCTTGCCATAGGAGAGGATAATATCAGTGCAATGGATTCAAAGTCCCCTCCAAAATGCTCAGAAGGCCCCTATCAAATTGACATAAGGTGGGCACCTATAACCCAGTCCTCCATTTGGCTCAAGGGCAGAAGATGTTTCTTGGGATGCAAGCCTAGAGTGTTTGTGTCAAACAGCATTTTGGTGCCCTCTTCTCATCACCTGTATGTTCATATAAAAATCCCGGAAATGTATGCACTAATTTCATCACCTTCCAAGGAACACATCAAAGCCATTTTGCATACACACATTTTTAGCTAAGACTACCATGTTTGTAACTTATTAAAATGTAATTGCTCCTGTTCTCAGTCTAGATAGGGCAGTCAAAAAACATTTGATGCTTATTTCAAACTACACTGGCAGTATCAAATAATGAGCAAATAGGCTATTGTTGTGTATGAAAAATGAATCACTTCTATTCCGGAAGGAATTCTACAGAAGAGCTTAGAAACCACCTGGTTTTTATTCATATATACAGTTGTGCATTTAAGATTATTTAAATAATGACCTCATTCCTACTATTCATAATGTTTTGGAACATAGTGTGCTGCAGGCCAGAACATTAAATTTAGAATATACATAAATGTGAGTGATATTTTACCTGAGTGACTTGAGGAGTTCCTGAGACTTTGGGAGCCCAGCCAGCCACACACTGCACTGAACTGCACAGGCAGATAAGGAGTATTTTCTATATCACTTGTGTGCAACAGATAGTTACCAGTGGGAAAAAAATCTTCCAAAATTATCCATTTTAAAAAAAGTTTTCCAGTATTAGCCCTTTTAATGATCTCTATTCATGTATTTTAAGTGTATGTCAACACTTAAAAAAATGAAACACACACACACACACACACACAAGAGAGGGAAATATAAAAAATATGTAGTCAAAATAATTAAAAAGAAGAATGCTTTTGCATAGATCTGGACACTTACCTATAAGCAGAATTACTAATACATCTGTAATATAATAACCAAACAGCAAAGGCTTCTGCCAGACTTCCACACCAACAGCACCAGTGAGCAGGTATGCTGCTATTAATACCTATAGAAAAAAAAGATAACATATTTTCAGTCCTTTACTTCTTAAGGCAAAGAATTTCACTTAGCATCTTAATACAAATGCAAAAGTTAAAAAAAAAATCTGTTATTTACCTCCTGTTCCTACTTTACCTTCTGCTGCCATCCTAAAACAATTACTTCTAAGCAGTGAAGCTGCTTGTAGGGTTGCCAACAGAATTATTTAAAATGTATTAAATACGGCAAGCAAGAACCTTCCCTGGTAATGTGTGCATCTGTTTGTATGTGGTAAGCATTACTGACTTACCTTTTCAAAACACCTAAGTTCTAAATCCATTCTTAATGCCAGGTCTCCCCAGGGCACATGCACTTTCCTGGTTTTGGATACAGACTTCAGAATTAGCAACGTGGTCATTTTTGCAGCTCCGCTCCCTGAACTAATCATATCAGAATAACTGAGAGGGGGGAGAAAAACCCTAAGCTCCCCTGAAATAGTAATAAAAAATAATTTTAAAAATTCAATTGAGTGTGAAGAAATAAAAAGAATGGTAAGGAGCTGAAGTCTTCTCAGATTTTTAATTGGTTGGACAGATAAAATTATTATAGGACACAAAAAGAATCACATAGATGTCCTTAGGAGTGAAAGGACATATGCACAAGAGTCATGAGCAGCCAGCTACCAGGACTGCTGCCCTGCTCTTTCCCTAGACTGTTTTGTCTCAGCTGTTTCATTTTGCCATAGGACCCATAAGGGGCTGTATGTTTCATGCTACACTAGCTCTAAATTAAAACAACAATGTTAATTATAATGCCATTTTAAAAGCTGCATATTCATCTGTTTATTCCCAAGTAACATTCAGTAACCTTTATATTTTGCACTCAATACAGCCTCTACTCTGAGATGACAAATGTTTTCCAGTTTGAATTGTGTCACAGATTTTGTGACTATTTCTTATCTAGAGTTTTTTTAATACTCATTTTTTCTATGTTACATGTTTTCTTCATTTTAACTTCAACAAACACATTTCTAATTTTCTATTAAATTAAATGCTTTAACTCAAAGATACACTCAAAATCTCTTTTTTAATTAACAGGCTGTTTAAGATCACAGATAAATAACAGAATGCTGATGTCGCTTAAACTTCTATTGCATGTAAATAATACTATATTTTATATCACTTACTTCTACGTATCTGAAATCAAGATCCTTGCCCTATCAGTATGTAGATCTTTAAGAGGCTTTGCTTGAATGTGGCATTGCAGAACTGGATGTTTGAATTGCCTCTGCAAGAACAAGCAGCACAACAGATCTGCAGCAGGGAACAGCAGGCACTAGGGAGTGTTACATCTTGGGCCACTGAAGACAGTGAGCCAAATTTTGGTCTAAATGAAGGACATATATAATGGGTTTTGCAATCCACTACAACAGAGCTAACATTTGGCTTTCTGAAGAAATTGTATTATATTACCCATAAGACATGATGGATGGAATCCTGACCCCATCAAAGTTGATAGCAAAACTCCACCTGGCTTCGATGGCAGTCTGAATTTACCCTCACATGTTGAATCCTGAACAGGATTTTTTGGCAAGTGATAAAAGAGGAACTTCAGTATTATCCATTATTACAGTCAGTACTTTTGGCAGGGCAGTCATGAGCGTCACTGTCAGATGTCAGTGCATGTCTAGGAACAGGAGAGTGGATGCAATGGACTCTCTCAGGGAATGCCCTGCCCTGGGATTTGGTGATGTAGCACTCCCAGGCTGAGACTGCCTCTTACTTGGAAGAGGTAGTGTGTGAAAAAAACACTTCTTGGCTTCAAAGTTTTGGTGTGTTGTTTTTTAAGGACTCATCACTTTGACTTCACTGAAGCAGTCTCAAAGACCTCATTCAGAAAGCTGGAAGGATGAGAAAATGGCTGTGTTCCTTAATCTAAGCTATATCAGCAAAAAATTAAAGATTGTCAAAATTATTAGGAAAACTTAAGTCTGTTAATGAGCTGTATAAACTGTTTTTAAAGGCATTGCTGGTAAAAAAACAAAAAAAAAGGTAAAGCATTTTTCCTAAATGCAACTGAGTAATTCTACTTATGAAAAGATGGCCAAGTTTTCTACTTATCTCTCTACCATCGACAAGCTTTAGTACGTTTCAGATATAAACATAGTCTCTAGCAAGTAAAAACAATTGCAGCCTTTTGCAAATGAGAAGTCCAAATTAAATAACTGTATTGGCTTTGCGTGGCCCAGCTTTGGTAGTGGCGGGGTGGCTCCTGTGAGAAGCTGCCAGAAGTTTCCCCCACGTCCAGCAGAGCCAATGCCAGCTGGCTCCAGCGTGGATCCACCACTGGCCAAGGCTGAGCCGATCAGAAATTAGTGGTATTGCCTCTATGATAACATATCTAAATAAAAAACGTTATTGTGCAGAGGCAATTGCAACCAGAAAAGAGTGAGAATATGTGACAAGAAGAGCTCTGCAGACACCAAGGTCAGTGGAGAAGGAGGGGGAGAAGGTGCTCCAGGAGCTGGAGCTGGGATTCCTCTACAGCTGGTGGTGCAGACCATGGTGAGGCAGCGGTGCCCCTGCAGCCCATGGAGGGCCAGGGGGATGCAGAGAGCCTCCTGCAGCCCATGGAGGGCCAGGGGGATGCAGAGAGCCACCTGCAGCCC